>PVKS010014695.1:0-47754 GCA_004027875.1 Aplodontia rufa
TTGAGCTGTAAATGAGTTCTGTATTCTTGATTTCCCTAATACCCAAACCTTTGACGAGATGGGGAGCCAATGAGAAGAAAGAGAAGGGAGAAGTAACATTGTGCTTTCCTAGCTACAGCCGTCCTGCATCCTGAATGATCATTGAATCTCCCTGTTATTACTTGCCAGAGACACAGTGCCTACATCCCACTTATCCCAAATCATTCCTCGTGTTTCCCTTGTAGGTGATGTTACCAGGTCAAAAAGGTTTAAGAGAAAGAGTCAACACTGGGTTTGAACTTACCTCTGCCTGCTCTAGGACTTACCCATCTTCAGCCTTAGTTTCTTTGTCTATAAGATGGAAACTATTTAATCAAGGACTGTGATGACAACATAATTGGCAACGCCTAGGCCAATACCAGGCTCAATGACAGGAATAGGGTGTCGACCTGAGCCCTGTGGGGCAGGACTCAAGGACCTCTGTGGTTAGTGTGGACTTGTGGCAGATGGGGGCAGCAGAGGGCCACTCGGGCAATGGCAGGTGGGGCCAGAGGCCTAGGTCTTCAGACTCCTTGGTCCCAAGAGCAAGCACAGCAAGGTAATTTGGAGGCTCTAATAAACATAGAAGGGAAAATAGGTGGAGCAGAGGCCAGGCAGACACCCATAGGTCCACCTGAAGTCAATGGGTCGTGAAGTCGGATGTCTGGAATTCATGAAAGAATTAGCCCGACAGAAGCAACGCAGGAGCCTCCCAGACAGGCCCACAATCCTCTAATCACAGAGATCTTCCATCTTCAGTGACTTCTTGAAGCCACCACACCATGGGAAACAGGTTTCTTCAGCTTCACTACAAGAAGCCCACCTCAGCAAAATTATTTGAGGTGGGGGGGGGTTAATGTATAATAATTCACATCCTTAGCCTGATTATAAATATTTAAAATTTTCTTCTGGGCTAAAAAGCCTTTCTTAGGCCCTTGCTAAAAAAAATAAAAACAGCCATTCTAGCAACTTCCTTGTCCCATTTACTCCAGCTACAAAAGTAAACTTCAAGTGGGCTGCCTAAGGATCTCAGGGAACGTGTCAAATATCTATACATGGACATCATGAAGCACCTGAGATTTGTCATGTTAGAAGAGGGTACTGGATCAATCTCTTCCATTTCTCAAACCTCCTGAAAGATTCTAAAGCTTTTCCTTCATTCACTTTAGTCGACTCAAGTTGCTGTGATGAAAATACTTGCCATGAACTTAAGAAGAAGGTCGTTTTTGCTCATAGTTTCAGCAGTTCAGCTGGGCACACGCCTTTAATCCCAACGACTTGGGAGGCTGAGGCAAGAGGATCACAAGTTCAAAGCCAGCCTCAACAACTTAGCAAGGCCTTGTCTTAAAATAAAAAATAAATAAAATAAAAAGGACTGGGGATGTGTTTCAGTGGCTAAGAACCCTGGGTTCAATCCCCAGTACCAAAAGAAAAAGATGTTCAGCTCGTGGCTGGCTGACTCCACTGCTCTGGGCCTGAGTGATGGCAGAACGTCATGGCAGGAGATGTGGTGGAGGAAAGCTGCTCAGCTCATGGCAGACAGGAAGGAGAGAGGGAGAGGGAGAGGGAGAGAGAGAGAGTCCAGACTTCACATGCAGGGAATTATAATCCCCAAAAGCACATCCCCAGTTACCTACTTCCTCCAGGCACACCCCACCTACCACTCAGTAATCCACTGGAATTAGTGTTCTATCCACCAATTAGATTACAGCTCTCATAATCAAATCACTTCATCTCTAAACAACCTTATAGTCAAACCCTAGCACTCCAGGCTGGCCGCCAAAAGCTCATGTTCATGTCACAATGCAAAGTGCGTTCCATCTCCAAGAGCTCCCATTGTCTTAACAGTTCCAGCATTGCCCGAAAGGCCAAGTCCAAAATCTCCTCCAAGACTCAAAGCAAATCTTGGCTACAAGTCCCCGTAAAAAATCAAAAACAAAAGGCCCAGAGTTCAGTCCTCAGCCCGCCCCCCACCCAAAAAAAAAACAAGGGGCTGGAGCGGTTGTTGCACTTGCCTGGCATGCACAAGGATGTGAGTTCAAACCCCAGAGCCACATACTCAACGAAGTGTTGGAGCAATTAAAGCCACATGAAAAACTAAATAACATTGCTTCTCTCTTTCTCTCTCTCTCTCTCTCACTGTCCTTCTCTATCTTAAAAAATAATCAAAAGTAGACAATAACACAGAGTACATATCCATTCCTAAGGGGATAGAAAGAAGGGATGGGACCAAAATAAGACCGAAATCCAGCTGGGCAAACCTGAGCTCATGGAGCTCCACGTGCAGCATCTGGGCCACATGGCAGTGAGGTGTTCTCTCCCAAGGGCTAGGGCTGCCCTGCCTCCTTGGTCTTGCTGGCTGCAGCCCGCATGGCCTCTCTCACTTTCTGCCGCTTTCCTCAGCAGACATTCCACATTACTGACATCTCTTAATGCCTGGGGTCTCCACTCCAGCTTTGACTTCATTCTTATAGTTTCACACGTGGCTCTCTCAGAGGCTGCCTGCAGGGTTTCCCACCCTCTACACCCTGCCTGGCCTTGCAAGCCTTCTTCTGAAATTTCGGTGGAAGCCTGTATTAACTCCCCCGCTCACCTCCAGCATCCTGCCTTCCTGCAGGACTGGCACCACGTAGATGACACCAACGTTTTCCACCAGCTCAGCAGAAGCCAGGACCCTTTGGATAATAGCACAGGGGCCTCTGAGTGACTGGCTGGCTAAGCATGGTAAAAGGAATCCTAGGGAAACCATTTCCTACGTACCCCTGTGAGAGCAGGTGCTCCCCTCCCAGGGCTTCGTCTCAAAGGAGATTTCGCTTTTACATCCTTGGGACTTTGGGGGGCATTGCCTTGCTGATTCCTGAGAGGCCCTCAAGGCTTTTTTCCTATTGTCTCGGTCAAAGCTCTTGGCTTTTCTTCTGTGGAGAACCATTAATTTAGACTTTGCCTCTGGAAATCCAGTGACTGAATGAGAGCCATCCACAGATAAACTGGCCTACAGAGCTCCCTGTCTACACTAGAAAAGAAAGCAAGGGGATGAAATTTAGTCATAGGGCACATGCATAAAGGATGATATAGTCTTTGAAGGCAGAAACAAAATCATCTTCCTCCTGGGATCTCTGGTGCCTCTCACAGTGCCTAGCACGTAGTAGGAGGCCAGTAATGTCTGATGAATGAACAAATAAATTAATGGCTCTGGCTTTTTTCTTGGGTTTCTGTTATGAGACAAAATGTCACACACAGTCTCATGGAGGATGTATAACTATTGTGCACACACCAGTCACACATTTTATAAAGCAGAACTTATTTCTATAGGATGAAGGAAAGAGGGTGCTGTTGTTCATTTGTTACATTAAATATTTTCAGGGCAGTTGCCTTGAAATCACTAAGCAGTATGCGAGGAGATGGGGATTTCTTGTCTTCCTGTAATCATCTCACCCCTATCCCTCTCCTGGGTCCAGAAAGGCTTTCTGTGTGGGTGAATTTGCAAAGGCACCAGCCGAACCCTGTGTACTTGTCTACAGAAATTCTGATGGGTGATTCAGCTCTTCCTCATCCCGTTATGTCCCTAGGCCTGCCGCCTCAGCCTGAACCACGCTGACCCCTGATCCCTGCGCCTCCTGCCAGACCCCCACCCCACCCCCAGCAGCACTGACCCACTCTGCTTTCTGCTGCATGGTGTGGGCTCTGGCTGAGTCGGAGAGACGAAGAGAAAAAAAAAAAAAAAAACCAGACAGCCATTCGGAATTTTAATGAGACCAAGTCCATTTCATTATGTTGTCATTTCATATTTCACCGCTTTGACGGTGAAGGCACAGGAGGCCTCCAAGGGACTTTCTGCTTTGCACACAGGGTGCTAAGAGGCGGGAGAAGTGGCTGATAGACAGGAGGAGGCCAAGTCCCTCCATCCACCTCCCTGCCCACGCTAAAACCAAAGAGGCTAGGAGGAGCCCTTTCCTTTAAGACTAAAAACAACAGCTGATGCAGGAGGTCTAGAGGAGGACCTTTCACCAGGTTAAAGAGGAGCTCAGCTCAAAACAGGGCAGGGAGGGAGGAGCCAACCCCTCACTGCCAAGCTCTCCTGCATGTTCTCAAATACAAACAGCACTGGCCTGGGGGCATCGTAGAAATTGCTATTATAAATTCAGATGGTGCACCAGGGGGTGCCTCATTTTCTATTATTGTGGTTGGTCTCCTGAGCCACTCCAGCAATAGGATCTCAAAAGTGCAAGTGCTACCCCCGGGGGCACCGTTAGAAACACATTATTTTAAAGCACCGCAATAAAGCATGAACTCAAACAACTTCATTGAAATAAAGATTAATATGGAGCATGTGTTCCTCAGCCACCTCCCCCCAATACTTTTCCCACACCTGGGGGTGCACCTCCCTGGGCCACCTGCCTTGTCCACCGCACAGGGCTAGATGGGGTTTGGGATGCAGAATTCATAAGTGACCATCAGAAGAGAACATGGGGAGGCCAGGTAGTGCCAGATGATGTGAAGAAGCAAAGGACTCACTGGACCAGGATTCCGGACCCTTCCATCAATGAGATGCAGTGGAAAGAGGGCTGGACGAGGGGTCAAGTATCCTGGATGGTTGCCCAAGTTCAGTCAATAACTAGAGGCGGTATCCTGAGCACATCAGTTAACCTCCCAGACACTCAATTATGTTTTCCAGGAAGAAAGCAAAACTTCCTTCCTATTCTTCCTGTTTTGCAAGATATAGTGGGGCTAAAGCCCCACAGGCAGGTTGTATTAAATGCTACAAATTTGAAAATACACCATCCCCATATAAGACACATGCCGCCTTCTCCACAGTGTGACCTGGGAGCTGCAGAGGCAATGCCTCTCTCTCTCTAGCTCACCTGGGCTACAGGTGAGAAGGGAGGGGCCCGCTGCTCAGAGACATCAGGGCTTACAGTGGGGCTTGCAACCTGGGACGTAATGGGCTTTTGCCATATAGGCCCAGGAGCGCAAGCAATACAGTCAGATCAGACTGGTGACAAAGGAAACCTAATGACCTTCTATTTACAAGCGCTTGGAGGAAGAGGACACCTCCTCTAGGAAGGAGGAGTACATAACCGAAAGAATTTCTCTGAAATCCTTACCCATCTCTTCCACCAGGGAGCTCAGAGCTCTGACCTTCTAGCCCCTCTTCTCTGTGGAGCGTGAGCCGTCAGTCTCCCCTCTCCATGCCAGATGGGGCACTACAAGCTTATCTCAGACAGGAAGGGAAACCAGAGCAGGAACACACAAGCACTGGCCTCCAATCTTGCCTCCTGTGCTCAAAATGTGGACCTGACAGAATGATGTTCAGAGGTGGTTCTCATTTGAGGTAAGCTACTCATTAGATGGGGCTGTCTATGATGAACAGACAGAAAATAAAATTTGATGCTTGCTAGCCTGGTGTGATGGTGCATGCCCATAATCCCAGCAACTCTGGAGGCTGAGGCAGGAGGATCACAAGTTCAAAGCCAGCGTCAGCGCCTTAGCGAGGCCCTAAGCAACTTAGTGAGACCCTGTCTCAAAATAAAATATAGAAAGGGCTGGGTACGTGACTCAGTGGTTAAGCACCCCTAGGTTCAATATCTGGTACCCAACCTCCCCCCAAAATTTGATGCTTATTGCAGAATTAGCCTTCTGTCCATCCAGATTCAAAAGAAGGGTTCAGGATCCTCCCCCAAAATCTTGTTCCCTAGTTGCAGCTGAGTGGGATGGAATGGGGGTAGCTGGGAGCACTGGAGACCCCTGGGGGGCAGGAGGAAATAATGGTGAACGGTTGGCCAGCGGGGGAGGTATTTAAAACTGAATACCCTGCAGTTACTACTGCTACTGTCGTGCAAGAGAAAAAGGGACTAATTAAAAGAGGGAGACAGATGCCCCAGTGGGTTTTGTATCTCTCTCACTTGCTGTTTCTGGAAAGGAAAAGGGATTGTCATAAAAATAACTGAACTGACATCAAATATTTAAATTTCAGAAGTGGAAGAAAAAAAGAAAAAAAAGTAAAATTGAAAGTGAGATAAAAATACACTGTAAACAAGGCATGAAGCCAGCCTATGATAAGAGGACTCTCTGCTCTCTGGCTTAGTGGGCAACACTGCCATGCCACACCAATGTACTGCGTGCTGAAAGTTTCTGAAGATTGTGGACTAAAAGGATGCACTTTATCTCTGAGGAAAAGAACTGAGGCAGCAGACTCAGGTCACAGGGCCTACAGGAGTCAGGGGACTCGGCTGCTCTTCTCACCCCAACTTATCACCTCTGGAATGCGTATCACTGGCTGTTAAGGAGCTCACAAAGAATTGTGGAGGATACAGTGAAACTCAGAGTGTGGGTCACAGTGTCACTGCTTCCAAACGCCAGACATCACTCTACCTGAAATCTTCAGTGGGCCATGAGGATGGGCAGGGCCAGAAATGGACCACAGTTCACCAAAGAATGATAGAGCAAAACAGCCATACACACATCCTCCTGCCGTAAGGAAAGGGGATTAAATTAGAATTCGGGGACACAGGATCTCCCCTGGACCCTGCCGCCTATTACTCAGAGATGGGAGAAGCAGCAGAGAGGAGTTCTAGTGGTCTCCTTAAAGCAAACTGAGAGTCTGGAAGGTAGATTCGGAGAGGTCTGTGGAGAGTCCAGAATCAGGCCAGATGTGGCATTCAGGCAGATGGACCAAGGAAGCTAGAATAAAACGAGCAGATTACAAGGCTGCAGCACGGCTTGCCCAGGTATTGATTCTAGTCACTGCTAATAATCTCTTCCCTCTCTTCATCAGTTGAGAAGGAGCGGGAATTACATGAGTGGGCATTTGTAACTGAACAGAGCAATCCTGGGTCTCCAGGTTTGGTCTGTGGGTCCAGTGAATTAAGAAATAAATGGACGGTAGACATGCAGAATACAGATGTCTAGAGGAAGGATGGAGCGCATGGGACACCAAGGAGCTTTCTTTACTGGAAACTTAGATGAAGAGGGAGAGAAATTTAAGCTTCCAGTTGAAAGGGCCCATGTGGCGTCCTGAGCTCCCTGCTCACAGCAGGGTCCTGGGAGCTCTGAGTAAAGGAGAATTCTACATGGAACGGAGTTAACCAACATGAGCATGTAAGACCTCATGACTCCCTGATATTTCTCCTCCTCATACCCATTCTACTCCAGCCTAACCCCCCAACACACATGCTCTTACCTTCCACCACCCCATCAAGTTCATAAGAAAAACTGGTTGAGTAATAGAGAAAAAATACTTGAAACCTATACCCAAGTCCACTAAAATGTGAGGGAGTGTTCTAGCAAATAAAGCTTCATGGTCCAAAAAGCAGATCCAGAGACTTTTTTTTCTTTTCTCTGGATTATAACCATGTGGGCATGGTCACAGTGGTCTTATGCTGTAGGCGGGGACAGGACATTCTGGTCTGCATCACCCTGGCTGCAAGGAGCTCAAAGAGTCTATGGGGAGGATTCTCTTAGTTATCTGACCAGTAGCAATCCCACCCATGTCCCATCATCCTTCTTAAAGTAAGCTGAGTTTCATCCTAGTATCAAATAACCACGGACTTACAGCAGGCTGGTCCCAACCCTGGAGAATGAATCTTGACCAGTCCAAGCCAGCATGGAACTGCATTCCCCTCACTGGTGATGGCTTTAGGGAAGGGAAGTGATGCCATTCTGAATGATACTGGAGGGGGAAACATAGACTTCTAGAAAACTTTTTCTTCCCTCTCCAAAACAGGCATGGTGTGCAACTGTCTTCATATAAGGCCATCTTGGAAACATGTCAGGACCTCAAGGAGAAAGCACCCTAAGCTAAGCCACGAAGGACAGCAGAGTGGAACGAGAGAAAGAATTCAGAGACGTTAGATTACTGACCAACCCCAGGATGCCTAAATCTCTACCTCTTGTTCCTGAAATGACATCATATTTTCTCTGTTATTTAAACCCCTTTTATTTGGGTCTTACATTACGTACAACTAAAGCTTTCTACTGAATAAACACACCATCCCGCTCTCACTTTGGGACCTCTGCACATACTCTTCCTTCCATCTGGGCCCTTTCTCCTCCCCACTCTCCTCCACCTGGACAATGCTCACCTGCCCTTCAGGTTTCAGTGTATAAATGGGTCACTCCAAGAAGCCATCCACGACCCTGTCCTGCATGCTTCCCTGTCCTCCAATGCTTCCTCCCTCACAGAACTGAGCCCCTTGTTTAATCCTGCCTTTCCCTGGGCCATAAATCCCAAGAGGACTGGGACAGTGAAGGTTTTGTTGGCTGCTTTTCCCCTAGTGTATGTAGCACATAGTAGGAACTCAAACATTGTATTCCTTCAGCATGGAGTTAAGAATAGTTAACACTTATTAAATAGTTTATATGAACCAAGTTCTATTCTAAGTACCTTAATGCCCACACAAATACACACAAACAGGAATAGAGAGGTTGAGTCACTGTCCAGAGTCACACAGCTAAAAATTAATACTGAATTTGAACACAGATGGCCTCTCTCTACCACATACTACAAAAGTACCAACAAGAATGAATATAGAACAAAGGGCAGAGGTCCATGTGCTAGATAGACAGTGAGACCAGGACAAAGTTTCTGCCTGCTAGCAACTTACCTTTCAAAGGACCAAACAAAGGCTGGAGAGGTGGCTCGCCTGTTACTGCACTTACCGTGCACGCCCGAGTACACGGGTTTGAACCCCAGCACCACGTAGTCAGCTAAGTGTCAGAGCAATGAAAGCCATGTGAAGAACTCAATAAAAATTGATTCTCTATCTCTCTCTCTCTCACTGTCCTTCTCTCTTTAAAGAAAAAGGACCAAACAATAATGAATAAGTAAACAAATGCATAAATGAACTGAAGGATGAATGAGAGATGAGAGATGCATGATGTGAAGAAAGAAGTATGAAATACAAGCAAGAAGCAAGCTATGAAATCCAATACTTAGACTTACGCATCACCTCCCCCATTAATCCATGGCATGATGTCATCCAGTTACTAACCCCCCTGAAACCCAATTCCATATCTGCAAATTTGGAATGAAAAGGGAATATAATGGGAACACATGTAAAACAGGCTTTCACCTTCTCTTCGATGTAACAGGGATTAATAAATGTTAGTGGAATCTGGATCCCCACAAAGAATGAGCTCCATGAAAAAAAAATCAAAGGAGTCTTAGCACTGGAATGGGGTGGAAACATCTACACAAAACCTAACAGGGAAATTAGGAAAGGGTAATTTATCTTCTTGGACTTGAGGGATTCCACAGCCAGGCCAGCTCCGACTCCCATTTTCCCCAAACATCTACATCTATATCTACTTCTGTTGGAGACAAAGTAGATCAGCGAGGTTGAGGATCAAGACATTAATTTCTGGTGTTAAATCACTACTTGTGGTATGTGAGAAGCTGTCAGTGTTTGCATTGATAAAACTCTATCCAGCCTGCTAGGATCTCCACAGGAAGCCAGAAAAGAGATCCTCACCAGTGGAACAGACCCTGTTGACAAGAAAGTGAAGTCTAGGGTCCTACCTGATGGATTCTGTCTTCTTTTATGAAGTAATCCTAATGGTGTTTGATTATTAATGTCTACATTCTAATGCATTGGAAGTTTCATTATTTCGGGATGGCTAAATGTTGATATACTTACTAACTGGAACTATTTTAAAAATTGCAGCACTGGTGCATGCCTGTAATGCTAGCCGCTCAGGAGATTCAGGCAGGAGGATTGCAAGTTCAAAGCTAACCTCAGCAACTTAGCAAGAACCTGTCTCAAAATAAAAAATAGAAAGGGCTGGGGACATTGCTCAGCGGTTAAGCACCTCTGGATTCAATCGCTGGTACAAAAAAAAATGCAGGCACCTCTGCCCATTCTTTTGACTGTGACAGGGGAAGGAATATTAGACATTTACACATAGCAGAGGAAAGCACACCCTAGCTAACACTCAAGCAAGGAGCAGTTACTCTTCTGGCTACATGAAGACAGCTTCAGATCTTGCACAAGATGACTTTCAGAAAAGAGAGGATGCTACCTGGTCACCATACCACCTAAAACGCAGAAGGCCGGAGACTATTGGAGGAAGCGTCCTGTCTTGACTTACAGTGTGTTTCCATGTTCAATTAAAGACACATGCTTTATACTTGAAGAGTAACTTTTCCTTCAAAAGTTCACCTTTGAGGGGCTGGAGTGGTGGCTCAGTGGTTTGGGTGCTTGCCTGGCAAGCACAAGGATCCGGGTTCAAACCCCAGCATCACATACACAACTAAGTGTTAGAGCAACGAAGGTCATGTGAAAAACTAAATAAAGTTGTTTCTCTTTTTCTCTGTCTCTCTCACTATCCCTCTCTCTTTAAAAAAAAAAAAAGTTCACCTTTGAAATCCAAATACTTAAAGTCAACGATTTATGTGGCTTAATACATTCATGGATCTCTGCTTTTGAAAATAACATGAAGTCAGATTGATCCACTCAAGGAAACCAAAATTATTTATTGCTCTTTAGCCACATGATTTTGTTTTCCAAATCATATTAGCCAGTTTGATTATGGAGATACCAAGGCTTGATTCTTTATGACTTTAACTGTGTCCCAAAATAATGTCCTTCTCCTTGAAGAAAACTATTTGGACCACTGAGGGTGTTTAAATCAATGTTCCCCAACCTATCATTAGGCAGTCTAAATAACAGTACAGAGATTCTCGCCCCAATTTCAATCTGTAAAGGTGCACATGCAATTAAAAAATTACCAGAAAGATACACATCAGTTTTGATAGAGGTCACGTTAGGATACCAAAACCAGGTCATGTTAGGGTAATTGAAACTAAGGATCATTTATTTTTTGTTTTCCTATATTTTCCTACACTTTCTGCAAGAACCCTAGGTAACTTTTTAATCATGAAAAAATGATAAATATTTTATATATTTTTTAATGTGCCACAGACCTTGATGGCAACTTCACATCAGAAGTTACAATGCTTGGCTGAGAAAAGTATCAATGGATTAAGTGCATTACTTCCAGGCTACAACTTTTAAAGGGCACGACCCTCATTCAGATGTACAACTTCTATTATGTTTTTTTTTAAGTCACTCTCTATTAACTTAGGGCCACAACGTATAATGTCATTCCATTTGTACCAGTGGCAACTGAGCATTGTAATGAAGACCTTCCTGTGCGAGCAGTCACCAGCCCCAGTGGACAGAGCCCACAACAGACCTGCATTGTGCCAAATGCCATTCTGCTACAGAGAGTCATGGTCCAGAGCGAGGCCCCAGTGAATTTCTTTAGAAAACTCCCACTCCACACTCAAGAAGCGTTTCTAAAGGAGGAGAGGAAAAGGCATGACCCCATCTAAAATGTAATTTCGCATGCTTTCTATCACAAGATATCCAAGAGTATTGGCAAGAAACAACAATAACAATCCAGCGGCTATAATAGAAGGTCAGCCCCAGGTGTTTCAGGGACTGTAAATACATGGGAACTTCTTTGCAGGGGCCAATCAGCCCCAGGCCCAAAGTGCTCTATGACATCATAGCTAAGGTTTCCCAGCAAGTGGGACAGTAGAGGTCGTTCAGTGAGATCAGACCTCGCTGGCAAGGAAGAGCTAAGGCTCTTGCAATAAAGAAAATAGATGTGGGGTGATCCTGGATTGGGATCAGGGGCATATCATACTGTTACTACATATGCATTTGTGATTGTACAACACAACTCCTACTTTAAAAAAATTGATAAAAAAAGTGAACAAAGGATATCCAAATACGTTGGTGAAAGAAAAAATGTTAGTGCCAAGTCTCAAACAAAACACAAAACCCTGACTTTGTTCATAGTCAGAGATGTGATATAAAATAATAAGTACCTATTTTAATCTATTTTATTAACAAAAGACATGGGGTGATCATCTCATCTATGATAGATCCCAGAAAGACAAATATATATCAATTCAATTAATACTATCATTATGGAAAGTAACAATATTTATTTTAATGTGCACTTTGACCCTCATTAGCCTTTTTCTAGAAATTTACCTAAGGAAAATTATAACAAGCACACAAATATTTACATTCATGACAGCAGTGTTTAAATGTTGACAAATGGGAAATAACTAAAATATCTAAAAATAGAAGGGTTAAAGTTTATTATGTAACTAAATATTACAAAAATATAAAATCATATTTTCCAAAAGATGTTAATTGGCATAAGAAAATTCTCAGTGGATTAATAAGAAGAGAAATCAGATTTTGAAATGTGTTTAAAATATATCATAGGGCTGGAATAGTAGATTGCCTGGCATACATGAGTACCCGGATTTAAACCCCAGCACCACATGCATTAACTGAGTATCAGAGAAAAAAAATCAGACAAATTTTTTAAAAAAATTATTCTCTCTTTAAAAAAAAAGAAAATAGAGCACTTAGATTTCTGAGTTGTCTTAAAGTCTCCAGCAAATCACTTTTTTTAAAAACAGGAACCAAATGTTTTTCCTTCTTGGCACCTCACACCTGCTCAATTCATGACCTCATCTCCTCCAATCTTTCTGATATAGAATCACCCAGAACACTCAGTAACAATAATAGCAAAAAAATTTGCGTTCTCCTGAGAAAGACAAGGTAAAGAGGAAAGAAAAAGATCATTTACTGGGAGTTGCAGAATGACCTGTGAGTTTTTGGCAACTTGAAACTCTGTCCCACGTGATGTAACATAAAAATAGATCAACTGAGGGTTTGGGGAGGAGGGTGTTGGGCAGAAAGGACAGAAATGCCAACTTAATCACTTTTAACTATTAAAAAAATTCTCAACAAAAGCCTAAGGTTCCAGAGAAAGTTGTATGGGCAAGAAGAAGGGATTGTCAAATAGCTTACCCTTTCACTGATAAGGTGAGCCCTAAGAACAGAGTGTGAGATTCTGTGGAATGCAAACTATAGCTCTCTAACCTGACTTTCAAAGAGAGAAGATACAAATTCAGAGAGCATAGAAATGCTTCTCTATAATTTCTCTCTTGCCCATGTAACTAAGTCCTGATTATGGAGAGGAAGGTACATGGAGGAATCCCACCCTGGGCTTTTCCAACATTGCATGGATGATGGGAGAGGGGCCATAGAATCATCCATGAGCACTCCTTTCCAGCAGGCCCACATGTCCGTATGTGGATGTCTTCACTGCTAATAAAGGCCTCCTACTGTGACCTTTAAACTGTCCTGCACCTCTCAAAAGCAAGCTCCTTTAAGAAATAAGGATATATCTGTAACGATGTAAGAGAGAGGTGCTTTCCTTGCCAAGGAGCTAATCAATCAATCACAACCTCATCCATACCTCCTTGGGCTCCCTATCTAAAAATCAGGAAAGCATCATGGGATAGGTCTGGTAATAGTTCAGCAGATGGCAGAACATTAAATACAGAAAATAACCAACCAACAGTTTCTGAGCATATGGAAACAACACAGTACTAGACTCTGAAGAAGAATAAGTAAAAAAAAAAAGAGTTTCTGCGTTGCGTAATTTTTGATCATTTTTAGAGAGATGAACTATTCATTAAAAATATTCAAAATATTTCAAAAAATATTAGACTGGGGCTGGAGCAGTGGCTCAGTGTTTACGTGCTTGCCTGGTATGCACGAGGACCCAAGTTCAAACCCCAGCACCACAAACACAACAAAGTGTGGGAACAACGAAAGCCACATGAAAAACTAAATAAAACTGATTCTCTTTTTCTCTCTCTATCACTGTCCCTCTCCCTTTAAAAAAAAGTGTTATACTTATATTTCTATATATTTCAATAGTTTGACGTTTTATAATCACTTTCACAAAACTTGATCTTCGTATGTACCTATAAAGGTGGTGTTAGTCACTGTCTCATATTTAGGTGATATAAAATGACAGCACAAGAGGTTCTGTAACACAGGACATGATGATTGGCAGATGTGCCAAGTGCCATAGCCTGTGCCTCACAAAGGAAATGGAGGCCAAAGCTTTCATTGCAAAGTGGTTAAGTAAATGAACAGAGAAACTGGGGCACTTCAGGCAGGCAAAGTGGTAAGAAAGGGGAACAAAGTTTCAGCTTCATAATGATGATCACTGAGCTACAGAAGACCTTGGCCCTGGACAACATGCAAGGTTCATGGATGTTTTAATTCCACCCTGTAACCCAGGAGGAATCCCCAGGCAATCTGGGTGGGAGACACGCATTAGACACAAGAGCTCCTTGACAAGACAATTCTCTAGCCTTACACAGATATGACAGATTTATATGACACCCCATAGACAAATGACCACCAAAAAGGATTGCAGAGGAATGGGGAAACATCAAAAGGTTTATGCTGGGATGTTTGAAGAGTTATCGAGGTCCACAGTTATGGTCCTGAGACAGCTCTAGACATCCAACACCCTAATTATCCTTTACTATCCCTCTCTTCTCCCCTCTGCCTAAAAAGAAACTTCTAAGCTCATGTGGATATTGTCTAGTTTAATTGTCATCCCAAAAGTCCTCCAGAAACCTTTCCTAGAAAACACTACTGTGGTATGAAATGGTGTCATTACCCAGATCTAGAATATGCCTGGATTCCTATAGGAAATAATTTGTAATATATGGATCTTTTCAAATAGGTGGGTAGATCTGTTTGGCAGACAGAGAAACAAATGAAAGACTTTAAATAAATTGGAATATTTATTACTCTAACCCATCATTCATCGAGGCTTTGTCCAAACAGCATTAAACCAGAATGTAAGAGAGCATCTGTGTTTGTTGGTAAGTCCTAAGTCAGTTGCTTCAAAACTGCATGTCGTTCCCTTCTCCGTGGTCTGACCTCAATGGCCAGACATTTATCAGTGTTCTCTCTGTAACCAAACAGCACTTATTGTGCATTATTCGCTATTTAGGCTGCACCACAGAGGCAGCCTGAAAACGCCTCCGCAGCTCAGCTTTTGCATTTCCCTGGAGAAGTTAAGCTGTAAGCAGGCAACTTATCCAGACGGATCTTCCCCTCCAGATTGAATCTGATCACCAGCTCAGTCACCCTCTTAACCTAGTTCTGAGGAGTGAACACTGGGGGCCAGAAAGGATGGTTGAGTGGCACCCTCTCAGACCTCTGCATGAGCATCCTTATTCTGCAGTTAAATTTTCGGAAAGGTTGAAGGAATAGATGTTCCAAATTGTGTGGTCCTATTATGGAAGCTTCAAAGGAATAAAATGGGCATCATGGTCCCTTGTGTAAGTTAGTATCCCAAAATTCAAAATACCATTCCATCAGGAAGATTGGATAGGATGCATCTCTGCCTAACATTTGAAAAGTCTTAAAAGAATGGCTGAATTGTGTCCAGTGACCTCTACTTCCCACATTCCTGTCTGCTCTCCTAGAACTTCTTCCTTCTAGGACAATGCCACTCAACGGTAAGAAACTGCCCCATGGAATTGGAAGTAACTCCATTGCTCAGCCTCCTTCCTTCCACAGATTACCAGCAAGAGTGCTGACAGCAAAAGGAACCCTATGTCCAACCTCCTGAACCAAGTGACCGCTGTGTTTATATCATCCTTAAGAGAGTCTTCATATTTCAGAACATTTGTGATTATCAGAAAGCAGCACTAGGTTAGAAGTGAAGATCTTCATCCCTAAGAAAATGAATTTCAGTGACCTATTTGGGTGGGAGGAAAGGTGAAGATTAAATGCTTAATATTTATTGAGCATCTGCAGTGATCTATGTCCTGCTCAGAACATAGCAGAGCGGGCATAACTTCTCTTCAATCAGGTTAATGAGGAATTGATTTTTGAAACCTTTTAAAAACACAAAGTACAGTGCCAATGTTAAGCACCAATCATATCGGGAGTGGTGCTCACCTAGCTGACTGTCTAGTGTTAAAGGGGAAATGTAGACAATCAATAGCAGATCTATAACTCTTTCTCAGGGTGGTATCAGAGTGCTTTCTCCCTCAGCAGCATGTGTGAACAGTCAGTCTTTGTTCAAAACTGTGTTCATATTCATGTGAGGACTTGGCTTCTTCCTATAAGAAACAGGTGCCCTTACCAAACAGGATAGGGAGCAGAGCAAAATTTAGAAAGAATGCAGAGGCCAGAGAGCAGTTATAATTTCTATGCATGTTATAATTTCTCAAGACAACTGAGCCACCTGGTGTTAGAAAGTTAACAGCCAGGGCTCCTTTCTCTCTGTCTTTCTCAGAGCGCAAATGACACCTATCCCAAGTGACCCTCAGGTTCAGCGTTAGCCAACATCCTCTATAGCGAAGGTAGACTGAGCATTAAGCTTCTGGACTCCAAGCCTCCCAACTTTTGGACTCAGAAGCACACAGGAGCACATATGGTATTGTATGACTCTGATTTGATTTGTCAAGACAAATTCAAAACTATTGCAATGGAGAGGAGACACATGCCCATGCTAGCAACAAAACAAAAAGACTAGTCACTATCATTGGGGGGAGGGTCTCAGTACATGCCAGCCTGTGTGTGACACCTTACCCACCAAATGTCCTTTAAGCCTCACAGCAACCCTATGGAGTAGGTATTATTATGATGATTACTATCATTCAGATGAGAAACTGAGGGTCAGAGAGAAACAAGCTACCTGGCTGTTGTCAGCATTGGAATCCCAGTCCTAGGGTGTCAGACTTCAGCTCCTGTTTCCTTAACCACTCTACCATCAGCCTTTAGCACTTATGACTGCCATCTACTGAACACCTGTCCAAATGCCATGCTCAATGACAGGCGGATTACATATGACATCCCAAAACATAGGCAGTAAGAAAAGTAACTCAGCACTCTTTAGCCTACCAAGGACTGATCTCATAAACCTGGCCAAGGTGTTTTCTAAGTGGGAAGGAAACGAAGATTGCTGCCCCCAGAAAGCCATCATTCTTCCAGCGAGAAAGCAAGGCGACGGATTTTTCTACTGGGAAATAATGCAGGAAGAACTCACTGAGATATAAAAATAGAGATATCTATCTGAATACAAAAGTCTGAATTATAAAACATTTAAAGAAATACAATTTTTTCACTTTTCAGAAAAAAATTAAAATAAAGCTAGACCTAACTAAGGTAATAATGTTACCAAGAAAAAACCCTGAAGACCTGAGAAAAATTCTATTTATCATCCTTTCACTTTTGCAATATAAAAGCATTTTTACAGAGCCAGCAAATAATTTGTTCTCTTAAGAAAGTGAAAGGGTCCCTCTGAAATCAGATATCTATGGGAATAGTGACAAATTCCAAATTAGTGATTCTCCAGTAGGATCCATATTAATGAATTCCTATCTTATCTCACATTTACTTTTTTAAATAGGTCATTTCCAAGGAATGCAAATGGTTTAGTCCCCATTTTATTTACTTTTATATAGTGAAGTAGGATACACTGTGATCCACAATTGAAGTTGCACCTTCCAAGAGACACCCTAAATTGAAATTAGAATCCCAACACTGCCTGCCATGTTGTCTCTCCAGTTTTTCCTTCTACCTCCTGTGGAAAAACATTCCCACCCTTTCTTCTTGATAGGTGAAATCTAGAACTCCTTGGTCTCTTTGTTCATGACTTCATGTATAAATTCATGGTTGTTTTATGAATAATTAAATACTAGTAGTAATTCATTGTTTTTTAACAATAATAGAGGTAAATCCAGAGGAACTGTAGGACCCAACCAGAAAGAAGAAAACAGGGAATGGAAGAAACGTGTTTCTTTGTTCATCCATCTGTTCACTTTTAGCTTAAGAGAAACAAAGAAGTGATCATGATATGTGCCAGGGTTGCTGGCTCTTCCTCCATTCTATCCCCTTCTTCCTCCTCACCACAAAATTCTGATTTTGTTCAGGACTACAACAGTTGAAAACATTTACCTTCTGTTTTAGTCATCTTTTTTGCTTCTGTGACTAAAAGACTCAATATGAACAACATTAGGAAAAAAGTTTATTTGGGAGCTCATAGTTTCATTGGTCTTAGTCCATAGAAGGCCAGCCCCACTCCTTGGGGTTCAGGTGAGGCAGAAGGCATGGCTCCGGGGAGCAGAGAGAGACTCCACTCATCAGATACAAAATACATCCTCAAAGGCACACCCTGAGGACCCACTCCTCCAACCCTACCAGTCTAGTTACCACCCAGTTAATGCCTGTCAGAAGATTCATTCATTCACTGGGTTAAGACTCACATGACCCAATCATTTCACCTCTCAACCTTTTTTGCATTGTTTCATATATTGAACTTTGGGGGACACCTTTCATTCAAACCATAACATACCACCCTGGCTCCCAAAAGCTCATGACAATCTTTCAATGCAAAATATATTTAGTCCATTTTCAAGAGTCCCCATAGTCTTAACAATTCCAAGAAAGCCCAAAAGTTCAAGACCAAAGTCTCCACTGAGATTTAAGGCAAACTCTCAGTGACAGCTCCTATAAAAAAATCAAATCAAGTTACATATGTTCAATATATAAAGGGACATAGTAAATATTTCCACTCAGAAAAATAGCAGCATATAAAGAAGGGATGGGACCAAAGCAAGACTGAAATCCAGCTGGACAAACAAGTTCTATAATTCCATGTTTAGTATCTTGAGCACATGGTATCATGAAGTTCTCTCCAAAGGACTTGTCCACCTCTGTCCCTACGGCCATGTCAGTTGCAGTCCAAGTGGTCTCTCTGTTAACTGTCTCTGATCAATTCCTGCAGCTTTCCTTGGCTGTCATTCCATGGTACTGGCATTTCTTAATCTTGGGGGTCTCCACTGCAGCTTCAGCTTCTGCCTTGCATTTCCACATATCACCCTCTCAGGGGATACCTGTCCTCCCAGGCCTTCCTTTGAAATCTTGGTGGAAGCCTCTGTGACTCCTTAACTCCAGCACCCTGCAAACCTACAGAACCAGCACCACGTGGTTGCCATAAAGGCCTGCTGCCATCTCAAACAGTAGCCAAGCCTCCAGGGACCACAGCTGTAGAAGTATCTGAGTGTCTGGGTTGCTGAGCATGTTGAAAAATCTTCCCAGGAACCCCTGTGCAAGCAGGGTGCCCACTAGTGTCCTCTCAAAGGAAGTTTTAATCCCTTGAGCCTGAGATGGATGTAGTCTTTCCATTTCCCAAGATGCCCTCAAGCTGTATTGCTTTTTGCCTCTGAGCAAAGTCTTTAACATTTCTTTAGTGGCCATAAAGTCTTTAACAACTGCAACTTCTCAGCCCCAGTTTTACTCCCATCTTTCAAGTCCAAGTTTCTTAAATCTTTCTGCTCATTAGCACAATAAATTTGCCTAAAAACTGCCTGCAATACCCATGAAACCACCTGAATATTATACTACTTAGAAATTTTTTCACCAGAGTAAGAAGTCCATCACTTTTAAAATCAGGCTCACAGAAAGTCTCAGGCATGGGCAGAATGCAGACAATTTCTTTGCTAGAACTTAGCACAAATGGCCTCAAGTCCAATTTCCAATAGAGTCCTCCTTATCCACTGAAACCTCTTGAGCCCTATCTTTACCGGGAACAGTCCTATTAGCATCCTGGCCTAAGCTCCCACCAGAATCACCCATCAAGCTCTATTTAAAACAAGCTAAAGCTTATTGAGCTTGCATCACTGAACTTTCCATATCCCTCCCACAAATTCTAAAAAGTTCCAAAAGCATCTGAACCACATGGTCAGGTTAGTCACAGCAACAACCCCACTCTTGGTTCCAATTTGTTTTAGTCAGCAATTTCCCTGCTATGACTAAAAGACTCAACAAGAACAGTTTTAGGAGAAAAGTTTATTATGGGACTCAGTTTCAGAGGTGCTAGTCCATAGAAGGCCAGCTCCATTCCTTGGGTCTTGGGTAAGGCAGAACATCACGGAAGATGCATGGCTACAGGAACCCAAGAGAGGAACTCCAGGCCGTACAAAATGTATCCCCACAAAGGCATGCTCCCAGTGACCCTCCTCCTCCAGCCACACCCTACCAGCCTACAGTGGCCACCCAGTTAATCCCTATCAGAGGATTAATTCACTGATTGGGTTAAGACTCTCATAACCCAATAATTCCACCTCTCTGCCTGTTTTGCAGCCTTACATATTGATTTTTTGGAGGACATCTCTCATCCAAACCATAACATCTTCTCAGACTTCCGCATGGCTAGGAGTAGTCATGTGGCCCACTTCTGACCAATGAGACTAAAGCAGATAGGTATTTCTGAGGAAAGCTTCTATTTTCCTATTATAGGCCCTTCTTCTTTTTCTTTCTCCCTCCTCTATTCACCCAGAAGCCTTGTCACAACTCCTAGAGGTACGGCAATCATTTTGGGATTGTGACGATCAAAGTCACATACTTAAATGACAAGGCAAAAAGATAGAAGAAGCCCTGGTGTTGGATGGCACCCATTAGCACTTACTTATACAGCTAAAAACACTCCCTCCATCACCTGTGATCTTCTCTAGTGTGAAAGAGTATAACCCATTTTATTGTAACCCACTGTCATCAAGCTTCCTATTACATGCCACCCAAAAGAATTTTAAAGATCCAACGTATTTATGGAGGATGCTAAGAAAGATCACTAAGATGTAGAGTGTTCAGAGTTGAACAAGCTACAGAGATCATCTAATTGTCTTCACTTTAACAAATGAAGACACTGAAAGTCAAGGAGGAGAAATTCCTCTGCCTATGAAGCTGATGCTTCCATTCTCTGTCCAACACCTTCTACCAGCCCAGGTTGCACCACCTCCTAAAGAGCTGGAGATCACAACCAAGTGGAAGAAGAAATCCTTTTCAGATAGCCAGGTAAAGCCAAATCTGGGTGAGAACAGGCTGAACTTAATCATCTGACAGAGACATTTGAAAACTCCATTAAAATAGCCCTTCCTCTTAAAAGCAGGCACTGGTGGGGGTGGGATGGGTGGACAGCTCATGGACCCATACAGCCACAAGCTGAAAACAATTGTTTATTAAATTATTTTAGTGATTTCTCCCAAGTAATCAGTAAATAGGAGTGTTGATTTTAGTATTCTTTAAAAGAAAGTGTAAAACTGTCCTCTTCCTAATTGAGAAAAATTAGTTGAAAGGAATATTCAGGGGCTAGAGATGTAGTTCAGTGTTTATATACCTTGTACGAGGCCCAAGGTTCAATGCCCAGCACCAAAATAAATAAATAAAAATGCAACTTCATTGTATGTGAAGTCTATACAGTCTCTGTTCAGAGCTTTCTCAGTCTGCATAGGTTAGGACATGGATGGAGCCAGAGTACCTGGATTCAAATTCCAGATCCACTGCTTACCAGATCTGTGCCTTTAGGCAGGTTATATAACCTCCCTGGACTTTTGGTTCCTCATCTGTAAAACCTGCATGAAGTAGTAATAGTACTCACCAACAGGATTATTGCGAACATTGAGTTAACATATGTAAGAGTATATGTGACTATACGTGACATACACGCATTTACGTATGCATGTTATCATTCTATAACAGCCATAATCACACCAAGTGAAGACGAAGAAAAAGAAAACCCAAGTTCCCAGAGGTGTTTTAGCTGAAAATAAAAGCACCTTTCATATCTGAAGAACTCAACTAAATAGTTATCAAGTGAGTGAATGCCACCAACAAAAAGAAGCTGCAGGGGCTGGAGCGGTGGCTCAGTGGTTTCGGCGCTTGCCTGGCAAGCACGAGGACCCAGGTTCAAACCCCAGCACCATGTACACAACTAAGTGTTGGAGCAACTAAGGCCATGTGAAAAACTAAATAAAGTTGTTTCTCTCTTTCTCTGTCTCTCTCACTGTCCCTCTCTCTTTAAAAAAGAAGAAGAAGAAGAAGAAGAAGAAGAAGAAGAAGAAGAAGAAGAAGAAGCAGCAGCAGCAGCAGCTGCAGTGCAGCCTTATATTTCAAAGAATCTTACAAATCTCAGGAGGGATATCTAACGGTAATGCAGAAAACAATTAGTCAATGTTCATAAATGTGGCCAAGATTAGTTTATCTATAAGTTATATCTAATGAATAGTAAGAAAATATGTAATTATTCTTCTGACTTGTATTTCTTTTAAGATCTGCTAGGAAAATATGCTGATTAACTTCATCAATTTTAATAATGAAATTGTATTTTCCTTTAGAAAGAGAAAATGAATATGATTCTGTAATGGGAAGCTTAGTAACTCCACTGAGAACATAAAGGCATAGGTAGGACCTGGGGTCAGAATAGTCAGCCAGGTGTCTACTACAACCTGACACCCACCACCCTCTACACCCATAAGGACAATGACATCAGGAGACCAAGATCAGGATACCAGGTGCTGGATATTGCAATGTGACCTTGGGCAAGTCATGTAACCTATTTGGGCCTATTTTCTAATAAGAAAATTTAGGACTTTGGAATAGATCATTTCCCATGATTCTAAAAAATCTCCTATCAGAATAAAACTGAAATTTAAGGGATGTTAATTTTGACAAGTATCACAGATATTATCAAGGAAAATCCATAAAATTATCTCCAAGACTTGAAAAACTTGGGTTGTTTTACTTACTTTCAATATATCTGTTACTATTAACCTGAATTAAGTTCCTTCCATGATGCTCACTCTCCTGTTGAAGGAAAGGGTGTATATATAATCTTGCACAATGAAGATCGATATGGAGTCAAGAAAGATGGTTCAAAAGCTCTGAGACCACACTTCCAAGAAGGAGGAAACAGGGGTGATGGGGGATAACTAGAAGGACTCACAAGAAGGAAACTAAAAGCATGCACAAGACTTCTAATAGGAAAAAACATCCTGAACACCACATCGATTCTGGGAGAAAGGGTTAAACAAGGCAAAAGTCAAGCCTTTTGGTGTTGCTGTCCCAGGCTCTATCTCACTCTGCCTTTCCTCATTCCATACTGAATTTTCCAGCATCGGTAGTTGAGTCCTGACTGGTCAGGCCACATTTGCCCTGGCCACAGCGATTAGCTGCCTAAAGGACACATGATCAAAATTAGGCCAATCAAGATTCCTTTTTGCAGATATGAAGGAGGAAACTGCCAAGAAAGACATTCATAGTCATATTTTCACACAAAAGTCTACTGGATAATGGTGCCAACGTCAAGGAATAAGAGCCAAGAAACAGGAAAAGAAGCCATGTTCTGGCCTCTTCATTTAAGCCCTAATTAAAGCCTTGCCCAAACCATTTATAAACCAATAGGATTCCCCCTTTCAGCTTTAGCCAAGTTGGACTGAATCTCCCATCATTTGCAACCAAAACCTTCTTAGCTGCAACACTTTACTGACTGTTGGAATGGGAATATTAAGAGCCAAATGGGAACGCATACCGGATCCAGTCATGACTCAGGACACAAAATGACCAAAAGCAAATGAGTTCACAAAAAAGAACAGAGGCAGAGCAAGCCCAGGGGAGTGGGTATGGTGTGGGGACAGGGAGTTCTAATGAAATTCCATGAGAAGTGGCTGGCTCATGTCTACATGTAAATGAGTGGGGCACACTCTCCTTCTGCCGTAATAGGATGTCTTCTACGAGAGAAGGAAAGGAAATAAGGGTCTGGATTCTCTCAAAACATGGAGCAACTCCACCAAGTCCTGTCAGTGTTCTGCCAAGAGGAAATGAGAGAAGGTAAAAAGGAAGGTATGGAGCCAGGCACAGTAGTGCAAGACGATAATACCAGAGACTCTGGAGACAGAGGCAGAAGGATTGCAAGTTCAAGGCTAGCCTGGGATACTTAGCAAGACACTGTTTCTAGCATAAAAATAAGAAGGGCTGAGGATGTAGAGCACCCCTGGGTTCAATCTACAGTGCTGAAAAATAATTACTAAATAAATGGTAGGGTTTGGGAGATGAAAATTTTAGATCAACGTCCAAGTCATAGTGGAGAAACCCAATATTACTTGAGCCAGCATCAGTATCCCTAGCACCCAGCACAATGGGCTAAGAGCCTCCAGACAGCAGGAAGCATGCAGATAGCTTGTGTGGTTCCTGGTGGGTAATGCATTTGGGGGCAGGACCCAGACCAGCTGAGAGATACAAGGGGAAAACCTCACTGCTTGGGTTGGAGAGTCCTGGTTGGCAAGAGCTAAGCAGGAGAACCCACCCTTTCATCTCAAGTGTGGTTTCTCCTGCTTCACTCCATCCCCAACATTTCAATAACTTTGTAACTAAAAATTATACTTTAGAAAGAACTGGGCAGAAATACTGGAATATTATTGAATTGAAATTCTGTAAGGGAAGTGACTAGTGTATGTTTGTATACTGCCCTCCTCCTAGGATCCAGCACAGCATCTGACACATAAAAGAGGTTCAGTAAATACCTATTGAATGAATAACTATACTTAGCAGGATGTTACAGCCCAAGAAAGAAACAGTGGTCTGGCTATAATGGAGAAAATAAAGTAATTCACAAGACGAGACAGGGTACTACAGGTGGGAAGGAAGGTTCAGCCTTTAGGTGCATGTGGGTACAACCACTTCACCTGTGGCATTTGAGAAAACTCTTGTAGAAAAATTTACCAGCTAGGCATGGTGGCACATGCCTGTAATCCCAGCAACTCAGGAGGTTGAGACAGGAGGATGGCAAATTCAAGGCCAGCCTTGGCAACTTAGCAAGGCCCTGTGCTACTTAGTGAGACTCTGTCTCAAAATTTAAAAAAATCAAAAGGACTGGGGGATGTGGCTTAAAGGCTAAGCATCCCTGGGTTCAATCCTCAATGTCCAAAAAAAATTTATCGGTGAGAGGATTGATGGGGTAGTCAGAGCTGACTTCCAATCAAAACACTGTAGTTCAACCTTAGTGGTAGTTTACAGTAGAATAGTCAATGTCATTGTTACACTGGTTGTCAAATATTTAGAATGTCACCCTATGGAGAATGGGTAGTGAAAATAGCAAAGTTCTCTCTAGTCTTGATAGCATGACTGCTGGGCTTAGGCAAGACTGTGCCTACAGGTGAAAGTCATCAGGACAAGTGATGACTACAGAGGGTCCCCAAAAAAGGCTGATACAGTGGTACATGTCTGTGATCCCAGCTGCTCAGGAGGCTGAGGCAGAAGGATGGGAGATCCCAAGTACAAGGCCAGATTCTGCGACTTAGTGAGATCCTGTCTCTCAATAAAAAGAGCTAGGGATGTAGTTCAGTGGTAGAGCGCCCTGGATTCAATCCCAAGCACTGCAAAATAAAAATGAAACAGCTGATAAGATAAGACTTCAAATCTGTGACTCATAAAGAGCAAGAGTAAACTCTTGAATAAAAATAAAAATATAAAAGTTTTGGGAAACAAAAAGAGCAAGAGTAATCCAAATCTCTAAATCTTGGGAAATTTTCTTTATATAATGTTGTCCTTTGCATTATGATGACCATGATACAGATGCTTGCTACCAACCCTCAAACAGGCATTCTAAATAAAGCTTATATGAGGAAAATGAATACCCCTCCTGCAATTTACCAGGGTGATCTTTGTCCTTAATTTGTTTATTTGAGCATCCCCCTCCTGATCTGAAATCTCCAGATTCAAACTCATTTATTTTTTTATTCATTCATTTAAATACAGTGATGTGCTTTGAGCTACTCTAGGCCAGGCACTGGAGCTAAAATAATGAACCAAAGATAACAGATTCTTTCATTTTTAGAATATAAAGTCTATTGAGAAAGAAAAATAATAAACAAACAGATAAGATGAGCTCATTTAGACAGTGTTAAGTACTGTAAACAGATTAAAATCATGCACCCAGCAGATATTTAGAGAAAGAGCAGTCGGGAATTAAGGATGAATGTGTACAAAGTCCCTAAAGGTAGGTTTGCTTGGTATTTTCAATAAACTGAAAGGACACCAGTATAGGAGCACAGTAAGCAAAAGGGACTCTGGCAGGAAACAAGGCAGGCAAGGAGGGTAGGGGCTGGACAGACAGGGGCTTGGAAGTCCCAATTCAGAGTTAGTGCATCAATCAAAGTTTAACAGAGTGCCAGAGGATTTTTAATAACTGAGTGACATCAGCTGTCATAAGAGAAAAGGTGGCACCTGTGTAGCTAATGTAACTATAGGGAATAGTGTAGGACCAGGAAGAACAGTCAGAGGCTGCTACAAGACCCTAGGCAAGAGCTGGTGTGGCTTACATGGTAACAGCAGTAGCACTATTAGAGGCTCATGGCACCTTGCAATGGTCAGTGTTAGTCCTTTCCCTGTGTCCACGCCAAAGGGAAATAATAGCAGCAATAGTAACTGAGCAGTCACTGTATGACAGACATTGTGCAAAGTGTGTTCTTCTCACCTGTGATCATATGTCACCTTCTCAGCAAATCCATGGACTGAAGTGTGTCCCTCCAGAATTCATTGCTGAAGTCCTACCTCCAGGGTGATGGTAGTTGAAGATAAACCTTTAAGGAAATAGATACTTAAGGTTAAATGAGATCATAAGGGTGAGGTCCTAATTCCGAACAACTGGTGTCCTTTGAAGAAGAAGAGACAACTGGGAGTCAGCACACTGTGTAAGGAGACAGTAAGATTGACACCATCTGCAAGCCAAGAGAGGCCATACAGGGAACCACAGTGGCTAAAACCTTGACCTTGGGCTTTCAACCAAGAACTGCGAGAAAATATGTTTTTGTGGACTAAGCCACCCAGTCTGATATTTCTTTTTCATGGCAGCCATGCAGACTAATACAAAGGTACCAGCAACCAGCAGTAAGTAGCGTATGGGACAGGAGCCTCAGAGTGAGCCGTTCTGCATTCAGATCCTGGCCTCATATCTATTTACTTACCTGATTTCTGTCTTCTGGGGTTTTTTGTTATTGCTGCTGCTGCTGTTGTTATTGTTGGCTTGGTTTGATTTTTTTTTTTGCTTTTATACTTTATTAAGACATATTTGACCAATTAAAAATTATGTTTAAGGTGTACAGTATGATTTTTTTAAAGAGAGAATGGGACAGTAAGAGAGAGAGAAAGAATCAATTTTATTTAGGTTTTCATGGCTTTCGTCACTCCAACATTTTGTTGTGTACGTGGTGCTGGGGTTTGAACCTGGCGCATGCCAGGCAAATGCTATTACCACCGAGCCACTGCTCCAGCCCCCAGTGTGATGTTTTGATACATGATCATTGTGAAATGACTGCCACAGTCCAGTTCATCACCTCACAGTTTCCTTTTATGTGCATGTGTGGTGAGCACACCAAAGTTCTCTTAGCAAACTTCAAGTATACAACGAAGAATTATTAACAGCAATCTCCAGGCTGCACATGAGACCTCCAGACTTACTCATCTGGCATAAGTTCGTACCCATCGATGCACATCCCCACATTTCCTCTTCTTTGGATTCTTAACCATGACGTCTATTGCTGGACCAATGCAATATAAATTTCAATCAAAATTACATTAACCCTATATAAATGCATAGTGGATGAGGAAGACAGCATATGCTCGCCAAAGAAGGAAATCTCTCAATGAATGGCTCTGATTAATAGGGAATGAGGGGGATTGTTCAGTGCTGGAGCTCGGTGGAGAAAAAGAAGATGTTCCCCTGAAAGGTCTGACTCCAGGCACTGGGCACCTAAATAAAATCTGTAAGCATTCACTCTCCCTTCCCTGTTCTGACTGGAGCCACCTCCAGCAGAGTTCATCAAGGACCATAATCACAGAAATTTAGCCCAGGGAAAAACAACAGAGTTTCCATCTCATCCAGACCCCAGTGTTTACCGGTGAGATGGAGACCCAGGATCATCAACTGCCTTGTAGAACTTGGTACAGTTAGTGGAGACACTGCTATGGAATTGGCCAGCTGCAGAGCTAATGGATCCATTGTTTTAATCTGGTCTATATATGTGTGTACGGATGTATACATTTTTATCTGTCCATATATTTTAGCAGAACAGCATGTCCCATCATAGACATAGCTGAAGTTCAGTTTGATCCAACAACCAAAAGAGCTCAAAGAAAATCTCCCCTGGCTGCCTCCAGCCATTACTTTAATTCTGTTTTTAAGGACGTGCAGCGCACATGATGGAGGGTGGGAACTGATTCCTCCAGAGCAATTCAGCTTCTAGAAGGGATGGGCACCTTGTTCCCAGCAATTTTTTTTTAACAAATGCTTGTTTCCTTCCGCATTTTGCAATAGAATCATTTAGTGATACAAATTTTTCCCCATTCACACTCAGCTGCCTGTACGTTACTTTCTACAGATGCTTCCAGGCTCAGATCACGCCAGCTCTTTGTCACTGATATACTCTTGCCATTGAGCTGAAGTTAGCAGGAGGAGGAGGGGTAGCATTTTCCCTTGAATGGCTGAGAAACTCCCTCGCCCCCACATTCAATCAGCCACCAAAGTCTGCCATTTCTTCCTTCCTGAAGTCTCTCACATCTGTTTCTCCCTCTCTCCTCCCACAGTCACCACTCTGGTTCAGAACTCAATTGCTTCCTGCCTGGGCTACTGCTGTAAAATCCTCCTCCTGCTTCTCCTCTGCAGCCACCCAGGATACCACCTTTGGAGCTATCTCCCCTCCAGAGCCTTGCCACTCCCCTGCAAATGAAGTCCCACCTCCTCAGCTGAGAATTCCAACCCTGTGCCTGGGCCCCTTCAGCCTGTCCAGGCCCCTGCATAAGCCCTGTGCTCTAACCCACAGATATACCCTACAGATCCAAAAGGCTGACATGCTGCTTCTCCTTTCTGTAATTTCATTTGTATTATTCCCCTTGTCTTTAACGACTTGCCAACTATTCTCCGTCAAATCCCTATTGATTCTCTAAGGAATGGCTCTGCATTTGTTCATCCATTTCTTTCTTCCTTCAGCAAGGGGTTACTGAGAGTGACCACATGCCTCTCCCAAAGCACCAGGGAGGCAATGGATGAACAAGGCAGGCATCACCACCCCTTCGTGGCACAGAACACCATAGCTAAAACGACATCCATAAGTGGGATCAGGGTCAGGAGAGTGAGTCAAGAGCATTAGAAGATGACCCCCTTTAGGGCAGGAGGTCAGGAAGCCATCTCAGGAGCAGTAAGATCTGAACAGCGAATGAGTCACAGGGTGGCAGCTGTGGCAGGGAAGGCAGAGGAAGGTCTGAAAAATTAGAAGATGGAAAGACAAAGCAGAAGCCACCCTCCCTGCCACTGCCGAATGACACATACTTGGAGACCTTGTTTACCTGTCACATCTGCAAGCACAAGAGGACAGGTAATGAGAAAATGAACTCTCCTGTCACAGATATGGTTGAGCCAATGGATGGCGCAGCCATTTCCACCGGTTAAGTACTGGGGCCAGCCAATCAGTAATACCCAAGAGGACAGCCTGCCTGTGGATCTACTCAGAACTGCTAGGAGCCCTGAGATATCCCCAAAGCTCCTGAGCATGTTTCCCAGGCTGTCACCATCCTCTGCATGTTGTATATGCTCATATGTACACACACACACACACACACACATACACACACATGCATGCATACCAAAGGGTGTTTGTGCAAGTGTGTATTTAAGTACATAAAGGTTTGTGCTAGCAGTCACCTCTTGGTGCTTGAGCATCTGTTAACCTCCAGTCCTTCCTCATTCCCTGTCCCTGACTCCTAACAACAGTGCATCTAGGGCCATTGTCATCTGAATTTGATCAATCCTTGGGACATCTCTGATTCCTTTGGGAGAGTCCATCAGCCTCTGCTTCTCCAGCCTTCTCAATAATGTGCCTGTTTTAACTGAGCTCTATGCCCTCTTCTTCACTGCTACCCCAAAACTTATGTCCAGGAATGCAAGTGAAAGCCAGAGACATTCCTAGGGCAGGCCCCGGCAAGGGCTGCAGGCCCCGCATCACTGGAGAGACTTGGGCCTCCTTAGTTGCTTTTGAAGGGGCTATGAATAAATGGGTAGGAATAGAAATACAAGATAGACTCACAATCCCTTTAATGAAACACATGTGGTGAGCATAGGGAGAAAGACATCTTCAAGCAAAAGGGAACAGACTCGGGAAAGCTCTCGGAGATGGGGGAGGCCTTGGCATCTTTAAAGAACCATATTCTTTGAAGTGTATCTAGAACATGATGAGTGAGTGGGACAAAGGTCCAGGGGAACTGAAGGGGTTGGCAGGGGTGAATGCAAGCAGACATTCTAAGTGTGATAGAAAGCCACTGGTGAATTTTATGTCAATCATGGAAACTTCTAGCTGGAAGAAGGAACTGATCCCAAACCCTGTTCATTTGGCCTCCTGCTATGAGCTGCATGGTGACAACTTCCCATTGTATCTACTGATCCCACTACAGGCATATTCCATGCTCATTGTGCCAGAGATGAATTTGGTCTCTGCAGGATCCCTCAGCTGTGGACTAATATCTTCCTATCAAACTCCAGCATGCAACTATCCAACTTGCCTGGTCTTCTGCCCTGGCTCCTTCATGCCAATTCATGCATGGGTACTGAAACCCATCCCTAAACTCCAGGAGAGAGGTCTTTTGCCCTGTGACCATTAGTACTGGACACTCCTACTTCAGAAATTCCATCTTCAGCATCTTGATGCTGGCCACAGACCTTGAGCCACTGATCTCAACGTGGGCCATGAACCATCCATATCAAATTCACCACATACTCATTACATGCAGATCCTCAGGCCCTACCTGCACCTTCCCAATGAGGATCCTGGACATCTGCATATTTACAAGTTTCCTAGATAATGTTTTAGGACACCAAAGTTTGTGAGCCAATTTTCTAAGCCCTAGAGACTCAATAATTTAAGTGCTAGCTATATCAGTGTCACCAGACAGTCTTGGCTCACTTTTTCCCTCTTGCCAAAATCCAGACCATACTACCCACAACACAGCTCTAAACAGAATGGCTTCAACATGGTTGATACTTTATAAACAGGTTCTAAATCACTGTAAATGGCCCAACTCCAGCAGAGTAGCCTGCCAAGACCCACTCTAGGGTACCATTCCAGGTGGGTGAGGGCCATCATTCCAGTGTGGCTGTACATTTAATCAGGTGGCAGCCTGGCTTCTCACACCAGCTGAACATCTCTCCTGCCAATGCAAGCAGCACCCTGGAACTCAGCTGGTCCCTTGGACATTGTTCCTACAAACATCTCTATTGCTGGGCCACGCAGGGCAATTAATGTATGCATGCCCCATGCAGAATGGGACAGTAGGTGCTGCCTCACATAAATCTACTCACCACATTTTAGAGTCATTCTTACTTTTTTTCAGGATAAAATTGGCTTGATTTTGTCCAAATATGTTTTCATTTAGGCCAATAAGAACAACAAAATGCGTTGCTTAATTGATTACTACAAACAACACTGTTACCTATAATAACTGTCATTCCTGCAAATGGCACAGGGATCACCAGGGAAGTATCTCATTATACAAAAGCAGACGGTGACCCCGTAGAAAGGGTGTGGCCTTGGCATCAGATTTAATGCCAGGTTTAATCCCAACTCTAATGCTCACTAGCTGAGTAAACTTGATCTTCAACAAGAGCTCTGGATCTCTGCAACTAGCCCTCTGAGCCTCTATTTCCTCATCTGTAAAACAGCACAAGCCGTCACAGTTGGATATAGTACATGTCCTTCCTTCTCTCCATGATGATTCGAGGGATAGCAAGAGGAACCAGTCTGACTTCAGTGCCCTCTCTGCTTATATTGAACCTTATGAAATTGGTCTTTGCTATGAGTGCCAATCAAAATCCCAAAATACACAATCCTGAATGCCAGAATATTGAATGCTGAAAACCCCAAAATCAAAATCCCTGAAGAGCAAAATCTCAAAAAATCATAATCCTTTAAGATTAAAATTCTAAATGTTGGTAATTCTGAAAGCCAAAATCTCCAAAATTACAATTCCCAATGGAGATACATATGTATCATATGTATGTAAATGTATATACTATAGTATATATACTAGCTAAATATATACTATAGTATATATACTATTAGTACTATATTATACTGTAGTATATATGCTATTAATATGTATGTATGCATATATATACATAAAGATATGTATGGATATAAGCATTAACCAAATTATAAGGAAGAGATTAGTGCATTCTCAGTTGTACCCAAGATAGTTGCCAAATTATTCAATCATGTGTACTACTTCTGCCCCTTTCACACCCAGCACCATGTTTGCCTTCAAACAACACCCATCACCAGCAGTTGCAAGGTAGTTGCTTTAATTCCTAGCTCCTTGATCCATTTTGATTTGATTTTCATGCAAGATGAAAGATCAGGGTCTAATTTCAACTTTCTGCAAGTGGCTGTCCAGTTTGTCCAGTACCATTTGTGGAATAGGCTGTCTCTCATCCAGGTTACATTTTGTCCCCCTTTGTCAAAAATCAGATGCTTAAAGATTTGCGTTGCCAGTGTTATTTTTTAAGAATTCACTATTCTATAAATTTTATATTTACATCATTTTCATTACATAATAATTTAAATTGTATGAAGACTTTAAGAGAGTTCTAATTTGTCTTATGCTTTTTTTTTTACAAATTTGACTCCACGGAAGTACATTATCACAAGGTTGACTTTGTAAGCACTGTGTGTATGAGCAAAAAATGTTGAAACTTACTCAATAAAATGAGCAGATATGCTTTTGTATATTTGTATTTGTTTCACTACCTCAGACGTCCCTCCCTGAGGCTCTGGCGGGACAATCCACTGGATTGTCTTCCGGGAGCCGATCAGGAGGAGGATGAGTGCCGAAGGCCGAACCCTGGACCTCTCGCCGGTGAAACGAGTCAACCACACGCAGAGGATGGCAGCCCAGAATCCGTTTATTACCAAGGCACACGGGTTTTTATAGGGAGGGGAGACAGCCAAGGAATCAATAATCCTTCTAAGGGAGTGGCCAGGGGTTATGCAGATTTCGAGTACAGACAAAAGTTAGGAACATTCTGTGGTCAATATATTCTGACCCACCCTGTTTTACCTTTGCACCACAATAGCAAGCTCAACAAAGCACAATCCAGCCCTAAAGGGGCCATGCAAACAGTAACATGATCACTCCAGGGCAGCTGATGGAATGGAGTGAAGGTCAGACCCCAACACATTTGTGAAAGATAAAAATAGAATTTCTTGAGATCTTGGCTCTTGGGGCAACTGCTTAAGTCATGATGACCTGTTCAAGTTTTGATTGATCTCATCAAAGGACTTTCCTTTCATGGTATTTCAGATAACTAATTATAAAGCTGGTGTACACAATTGCTTTCCATAGTGGTATATATTTATACCTTTTGCTTTTTGACCTATTTATTTATGAATATGTCTTTCATACTAATGATCCTTGATCATAATTGTTGTATTCTTGTAACTGTATTTTATTGTATAAAGTGGACTTTGAAGTGTTCTACCATGTTTTTATATACTTCTCAAATAAATCCCCTTTTAAAAGTGTAAGGAAATGTTTTTTTAAAGAGTTTTAAATTTTTTTCTAGATTGTAATTTTTGAGGTTTTTATCTTTTAGGATTTTGAACTTCTTAGGATTTTGATCTCTTGGGATTTCAACATTCAGCATTGTGTCCTTTGGGATACTGACCCAAATCTATCTGTAATAGGCCCTTCTAAGATCCCTGGGCCTCCTCATTGTGACTGACAGGTATGCACGATAAATAATGAAAATCACCACAAGACATCCAAGCCCAGGCAGGTGACAGCAAACCAGGTTTTCTATAGCTCCAGTCTCCTGCCTGAGTCAGATATTCATTAGTCTTAAATAGTTCAAAAGTCAGAGTAACTTTATACTCCATGTAAAAACAACTTGAAACCAGGTAACATTGCACCTGATACAAGCTCCAAGAGAGCAGGGAACATCCTTGCCATGATTCCTTTGTACCCAGGTACAGGACCTCGTGCATAGCAGATGTTGGGAGTACCCTGTACAACATCAAATTTCCCAAGAGAGGAAGAACACTCCTGACCTCTTTCTCTGTGCCTTTCACTCCCTGCTCCTTCCTTCCAGAGGACTGACTTATCTGATTAATGAATGTGGGAGAAGGAACTGAATTTGCTTCACTCCACTCCACCCTCCCTCATCGTCAGAGAGCCCTAACTTCGAGACAGATTTTCTCTACTTATTCATGCAGTAAATCTACCAATTTCTATTCCAGAAACATTAGCAACAACAATAACAACCAGCACTTACAATATGCAGGCACTATGAAGCATTTTACAGGTATTAATTCATTTAATTCTCACAATCACAACCTGTGAGGTCTACTATTATCTCCATTTTACAGATGAAAAAGTTCAGAGTAACTTGTCCATGGTGACAGAGCTACTGAGTGGCAAAGGTGGAGACTCCAATCCAGGATGGCTGGCTTCAGTGGCCTTGCTTGGGACCATTGTGCTATGATATCTTTTACCATACTACAAAGTGGGAAGTATCAGTTTAGGGGTCACTTCATTTCGGGGGGATGTTTCAGAGTGCCACATAGGGGCTCTATGGTAAGCCATGTTCTACTCAGCCATGAACTCTCAAATAATGGTTCTCAATGGGCCTCCAAAGCCAGGAGAGAAAAAAGTCAAAGAGTGATACATCATGTATATACCTAAAGCCACCTGGAAAATCCACCGAGGAGGAGAGCCCAGGTGCCTGCCGCACATATTCAGCTATTCCCCTAATTCATTCATTCAACACCAGAGGTAGGACAGTACAGAGAAAACAACATGGGCAGCTATGGAAGACATGAAATTTCATTTGTGAAGGAAACTGATCAAAGTAATAGCAAGTACATGCTGGCCGCTAGTGTTGTGACATGGGGACATGGAAATAGGATTGTAACATAAGTGAGACCAGAGTGAGGGAGGGATGAAAGAGGCATGGCCCCAGTGCTATGCAGAACAGAGCTGAGGGTGATTTCTGCTGCCTGGGAGGGTCAACTTCTGGATTTGCATCCTACAGGCTAAATGGGAATTTACCAGGTGTAAGATGGGCAAGTTTGGTTCCAACTTAGATTCTGTCTTCCATTCCTGTGACACTCTGGGAGGTCAAGAATATCTGTTTCACTAACTTTTCATTGAAGGACATCCTGGACCAATAGCCCGAGAGTTGACCCCATCCAGAAATCTGCCTGTGGGTTGCATCTTAAACTGTTATTACTTCTCATAACACAACAGGGAACCAAAGATCCTGTTTTATATTCTAAATATATAAGGATTATAATCCACTTTAGGGGTGTATTTGTTCTGGAACTGAGATGATTTTACCAAACACTGCTGAATTAATCACCTGAAGCTATAAATTTATTTTTCAATGGATATAAAATGATAATTTGCAAATTCTTCTATTCCTGCCTACACACACACACACACACACATGCGCGTACACACATACTGTAAAGAAACTGTCCATTTGGAAAGGTAAGGCAGGGAGTTGATTGTAACAGCATCGTAATGGCAGTAGTGGTGGTGGGCATTGCCTAAATGCTGGGCGCTAGGCTAAGTGCTAATGTTCACAATCTGCTTGATCCTCATAGCAAATCTGAGGGGTCAGTTCTATTGTTCTCACTTTACATCCAATGCCAGAAAGATTCTCACAGCAGCTCAGAGGGATAAGGTAATTTTCTCAAGACACAGTGCTAGTAAGCAATGCTAACACTAGAGCTGGAAGCCATGGGATAGCAGGTCCACATTCTTAACTAGAAGCTTACAAGAGAGACAGCTGGTGTTAGTGAGAGCTGATGTTTGTTGGGACCACAAAGTCCAAATCACTCCTAGGTAGAGCATCCTGGGGAATCAGGTTGGAGAGTCCCCTAAGTTCAAGGTAAAATTCATCATGTCCTGTGTATCTTGAGCTAAAAAGAGTAGAAACTAGGAGCTTGTAGGCTTAGTACTTTGAAAACTAAATAAACAGTCATCCACATTAGTTCTCAACCCAGGAAGCTAGATGATGGCTAAGGGACCAGCACAGCGATGTTCAGTAAATGAAGAATGGAGAGGTAGAGGAAGAAAAGGAAGAAGGGAGGAGAAAGGAAAAGAGTTGCCATAATAGAGACTAAAAGGGAGAAATTGGCAAATTAGCTAGTTCTCAGAAAATAGAAAGTCACAAAGTAGCTGCTGAGGCACAGTAACAAACTCTACCCAATGACACATACCTCACCCAGGGCCATGGGACAAACAAGCGAACAGAACACCGCTCCCCACTTCATGGTATCTCACAGGAGCTGCCTTACTCAGGGAAGATCTGTAACATCCCAAAAAAAAAGTCCAGCATCTTTGAACACACACCTCTGCTTCAAACCTCCTAAAACAATGCTATACAGGCAAAACCTGAATAATTCATTGTTTCAGCAAATATTTCAACTCTCATGCCAGGCAGCATGCTGGAGGCTGACGGTAAGACAATAAGCAAATGTTCCTGGGGAAGAAGTAGCAAAATGTAAAATATATGGCCATAAGTACTATGGGGAGAAAGCAAGCAGGAATGACCAGGTGGGCGATGGAACCAGAACCGGTCTATCAAAAGCAAGGTCAGAGAAGGCCTCACACAGGCAACAGTGAGCCAAGATGTGAGGATGGTGAGGGGACAATGGGGAGAGCTTTTCAAGCCGAAAAAAATGCAGCAAATGCAAAGGCGCTGAGGCATAAACAGACCCAGCAGAGTCAATGCTGAGCAAGGCCCACGAGGCTGGGACAGAGGGAGCAAGAAAAAGCAGCGGAGGCCAGCGGGGTCCAGGGGTGGGAAGGTCTGAGGCCACTGTGGGATCTTGCGTTTTATTCTGTGCGAGACTGGGAATGACTTGAAGATTCTTTCGTGGAGGAATGAAGTGAAGAGATTTACGTTTGACCAGCATCATTCTGGCTGTGGACTTGGAAATAAAATTTAATGGTACAAAGGAAGAAGCAGGGCGGCCGGTCAGCAGGTGATTGCAGGAATCCAGATGGAATATATCAGGGGCTTAGATCAGGGTGGTGGCAGAGGACGTAATGAGAGTGGCTGAATCAGGATTGGCCAAGGATTGGACGTGAAATGTGAGGGGAAAGCAGTCAGGCTTGATGCCCAGGCCACCCACACCCGGCTCTGAGCTTAGCTCAACTCCCATGCAGTCCTCAAGTCTAAGCCCTGTGATCTGAGGGACGTTTCATTCTTCATTTTCATTTCCCTCTATTAAGGTAAGTGTGAGAAATGGGAGTGTTGTGGGGACAGCAATGTGCAGGGGAAAGGAAGCCCCCTTTGCTTGTAAATCCTTCAAATTACACGCTGCTCATGTGACACCTCATTTAATCATCTGCTCACCTCCAGGAGGGGACACAAGGATCGTCACATTATAAAGGAAGGTGCAGAATGATGAAAAGCTTGCCCAGGGCCACACAGCTGGTCAGGAGCAGCATTTAGTTCTGAAGCCCAGATCTCCCAAATGCAGGTCTCCCAAGCTTGCTACTAGCCTATGGCGGCCCTAGTGATTTTGGATTTACCAAACTTCATTCAACAAATAATTACTGAGCATCTCTAGGGTAAACACTAGGCTTGTTTCTGGGACACAAGAAGTCACAATCCTGAACTTACAGATCCAGCCACACTCCACTGCCTACACTGGGGTGCATGTCCACTGTCTACACAGAGGATTCAGGTCCACTGCCTACATTGGGGGTGCACATCCAATGCCTACACTGTAGGTGCACATCCAATGTCTACACTGGGGGTTCACATCCACACCCTACACTGGGGGTTCACTTCCACTACCTACACTGGGTTTCACATTCTCTTTCTACACTGGGGGTGCACATCCACTGCCTACACTGGGGGTTCACGTCCACACCCTACATTGGGGGTTCACTTCCACTGCCTACACTGGGGTGCACATCCTCTGTCTACACTGGGGTTGCACATCCACTGTCTACACAGGGGGTTCAGGTCCACTGCCTACACTGGGGGAGTACATCCAATGCCTACACTGGGGGTGCATGTCCAATGCCTACACTGGGGGTGCATGTCCAATGCGTACACTGGGGGTTCACATCCACACCCTACACTGTGGGTGCACGTCCTCTGCCTACACTGGGGGTGCATGTCCCCTGTCTACACTGGGGGTGCACATCCACTGCCTACACTGGGGGTTCATATCCACTGCCTACACTTGGGGTGCACGTCCACTGCACCCTGTGTCCCCTGTCCTCCCACTTCCAGTCTACACAGGCTGACATGCCCTTCTCCCTGGAAAATGGCTCAAATTCAGCTCACCCACTGAGTTGGAACCAGCATGCTGACCTGGTGCAAATGAAGTCAGTGCAGCCCAGGCCCCCAGCTGGGTGTGGCAGAATTGGCCGCAAGCAAAGAAACGATAAAGAAATCTCTAACATGTGCCAAGGGAGGGATTATCATATGGGCTCTTGCTTTTTATGAAATAGGAAAAGTGGATTTTTCTGGTTGACTGCATTTGATTGTTTTTCCTCCATTTGTTTCAAAGTTGAACATCTGATCTGGCAGAGACATCTCACATTCAGCTGAAAAGAGAGCTCCTCTCCCAGCCTCCCATCAGACCATCAGAGGAAAGGGGGCTGGAGGGCTTGGAGTATCACTCCACACCCCAACACATCACAGCCTTCAGCATAAATCTGCCACAAATTCCTTCTAATTTTTTCCATGCCTACCCACCTAGGGACCTCTTCCTTCTGGGTTTATTAAATCACTTTTTATGCTCCCCCATGGTCTCACTATTCATTTCTGTTACCTCTGAATCCTTTAAAAGAGCTGGCCTCTCTCCCTAGTATAGATTACAACTGCCACCTGGAAGCCAAGAAGAGGCCCAGAGGACCAGAAAACCTCCCTACCCAAATCTAAGCCTAGCACAGTAGTAGTTACCAAGGCTTTGAGTCTGGGGGCCAGCTGGCTCAGGGGCAGAAAGGCAGTGGGATGGAACAGGGTAGGGCGAGTAGGTGCTCAGCCCTACACCCAGGAGCTTGCTCCCATGCACCTTCTCATTCTGCACGCCTAGGTGAGCCTGAGATTCTGCATCTTTAATAAGCCTCCAGAGAATGCCCTGCCGAGGGTTCACAGACCACTTTCTGAGTAGTAAGGATGAAGCAGAAAGCCCATAGGTTAGGAAAACTTGACTACCGTGACTTCACTGCAGGTGGGCAAGACCAATGTTTCCAGAGGGTGGTCTGCTAAACATAAATTCCTTGTGATGCTACCAAAAAAAATAATAATATTATTGAACTCTACTTACCCCTGCAGGATGTCAGACAGTTAGCCCTAGAGACAGTCTCCATATCCAATCCTAAGCACCTATCCACCTAAAGAATTTATCCAAGTTTCTTCAGGTTACCTGTCAACAGGAGCCAGGGACTGACCCATCAACTTCTGAGTCCTTGAGTTAAAGTTGCTCAGCACAGAGCCTGGGATAATTTAGTCACTTGACCTTCAGAGGAAAAAAACCAGCACCCCAACCTTCCGATAACCTCTGTTCCTCTGTACCCAGAATACCTTCAGAAGCACCCCAGTGATTGACAGTTCTGCTGCCCACCAAGAACTGCTTTCAGCAATCACTTGAAGAGGATCCAGGGAGCAGTCCTAGACCCAGCAATGAGAGTCACCATTTGCCTGGCATCTCTATGCATGCTTGTTACAGACACCATGCACTAGGCTTGTCAGGAAGTAATAGTCTTTCCTGTTCCCAGCGAGACGGGTAAATTTTCAGTCACTGAAACACTAGCCATATGCCATCCTTGTGGCAATAATTCTGCTTCTGTCCACAAAGGGATCTTTTACCACTTAGGCATAAATCTTCCTTCTTAGGTGCCTCTCCTCCTTCTTTTCCAGGAAAGCAAGAGAGGGTCCACCACATGGGCTAGGGGCAGACTCCAGGGCAAGGTCTCAGTTCCAGAGAAGGAGGCCAAGGGGACTATTCCCAGGACCAGCATGCTGGTACCATAGTAACATGTGGGGCTGTGTCCCACAGGACCTAACCCTTGCTTTGCACATCGTTCAGTGAATGTTGGCTAAAAGTCTACGGACTTAGGCAGCAAAACCAGGACTCTGGATTGTCACAGTGAAGTTGGTGAAATCCTTTCTCTGTCTGAGGATTTATATCCTAATCCTAGGATTTCTATCCTAATCCTAACCTTGGAAGTTTTCCACACTGGCAAGACTAGAGAGGAAGCAGGCAAAACCCATCTTTAGCTCTCTCCCTGTATTACACAATTCATAACTGCCAGGACAGGGAATTGGCCCTTGCAGGCTCCCTGGGAAACAGTCACAGAGCACTCATGAACTTTGTCTCCACAGCTTTCCAAGAACTCAGGAGCAGACCTACCAACAAAGTAATGGGCTTACATGAACTTCTTTATATAGCCCAACGTGAAAAACACCTTGTCACTAAAACTACAGCATCAGCAGCATGGAACCCTTGGGACACCAGAGGGAACAACAGCAGAGAATGCATAAAATTATTTCTTTTTTTAGTAAAATTTTTAAATGATCAAGCAGAAAATACACTAACAACATTCATTATGTTATTAACACTGTTAGTAACCAATTGTATCCCATGAAATTACAAAGAAATAAATGTAATTGTTATGGTTTGGACCTTAAATGTCCTTCTAAGGTCATATGTGGAAGATGTGGTCACCAACATCTTGGGATTTGGGGAGGTGGTAGAAACATTCAGAGGTGAGAAAGGAAGTTACATCTCTGGGGATGTCCCCTTGAAGGGAAATTGGGACCCTGGCCACTTCATCTCTCGCTTTACATACATACCAGCCACCGCGAGGTAAGCAGCCTCACTCTGCTAGGGGCCACCTGCCTGATGGTTTGCCCCACCATGGGCCCAAACAACAGAGTCCACAACCTTGGACAGAAACCTCTGAAACTGAACAAAGGTAATCTATCCTCCTTTAAAGACTTAAAGTCATTTGCCTCAGGTATGAGAAGCCGAGTAACCCAGCAATGAGCCACCCATTTAGTAAATGATTACCTGACAGCCCTGGGGTTCAGTGGGGCTGGGGTAGCAGGTGGGGAACAGAGAACAGAAGCAGATGCTGGGGTTGGTGACACTCTCTGGGGCCCCGAAGAGGGAAGTTTTAAGGAACCTGAAGCCTCTCAGAGTACTTTCCTTCCCATCTGCCCTCAACCAAGAAATCCAAGTTTCTTAACTGCCTGAACTTGAAATCTCAATTATTAGGGTTTTTTAATGAGTTCTGCCCTCTCATCCTATAAGTGGGGAAACTGAAAGCAGAGAGATAAAGTGACTTAATGCAATCACATGGCCATTAGTGACAGATTTGGGGCCCATGTGGCCCATGTGTACCTAGAATTCTCTTCTCTAGTTAGAACTTCATAAAATTATCTAACTGCCCAGCCCACCTCATACAGTAACCTCCACAAGGACCCTGGTGTATGAGACAAGATTAGGATGAGGGGAGAGAGGAAGGAGAAAGGCAGGTAGAATTAGTTAGAAAAGATTAATTCAGTTTAATCAATATCTTGCCTAGTGCTACCCAGACTCCCTGCTTTCTGACTAGGTTATCTAGAAGCATTACAGCTCCTGTCCTCAGGAAAGGAGTCCAAGATGGAAGGGTTAGTTCCCTTCCAAAGCTGAGTTTTTCCTGGGTTTCTACACTGGTGGATGAGGAAGCAGCAGCCGGGAGCTCAGGACAGCCACCACTGCCAGTTACTATAACGCCCTTGACAACTCCTCCACGTCTCCCTACTTTCGATCAATCTGAAAGTCATTTTAATAGATGCAGCTCCTCATTTAAAATGGAAATGTTTTTTGGGAAAGTTAATTCTACCAGTTAGTCACACCTGAGTATGAATTACTATTACTCACTGATCAAACTGCTTCATTTGAAGTGGGGAGAGCAGGAGGCAGAGATTTTAGAACAAAGGCATTTGGAGGAGGGCCTGGTGACCTATTAAGTATAGCATTCTTCAAGAAAGCAAAACTGCTGCTGAGGCTATGTTAAGCACACCAAGTTAAAGAGGAAGATGTCTAAAGATGTTTGAAAAGCTAGAAGGCATTTTGCAAAAATTGATAAATACGAATTTTAAAAATTAAATAAAAATAACTACCGCATGGCAAAAAGAGGAGCCGTAAGTAGAGCCAAAAGATGAATAAAAAAACAGCAAAAAAATCCACTTTTGTCCAAAAGAGCTATCTTCCAAATATATAAAGAACTACCAAAACCTTTAAGAAAAAAGGACAATCAGAATGAGTAAGACTAAATTCCATTTAAAAATGGAAAGAACATGTTAGAGTTCACAGAAAAAGCATACGAAAAGATGCTCAATTTCTACAAAAATAAGAGAAATGCAAATTAAAACACACTCGACCATTTTTCACCCAACAGATTGGCAAAACTCCAACAATTTGCTCACATTCTTTGTTGATGTAGCTGTAGAGAACAGTTATTCTCATACATTTCTGGTGATAACATAAACTCATACAACCCTGGTGGAGGACAGGAGAGTAAATCTATCAAAATAATAAGTGAAATAAGCCCTATGATTCTGCAATCCCATTTCTGGGAATTCATTCTAAAAATATGCTCATATATTTGCAAAATAGCATATGTAAAAGGTTATTAATTGGACCAATAGTGAAATATTATAATAACAAAAGATTGGAAATGACCCAAATCACCATTGATAAGGATTAGTTAAATAAATTATGGTACACCCACACTGTGGAAATCTATGAAGCTATTAGAGAATGAAGATGCTGGCTACCCACAGATACAAAGGCATCTTCAAGACACAGTGTGAGCAGAAATAAACAGAAAACTAGGTGCAATGTAATAACTTAGATTATGAAACAAAGTGGGGTAGAAAAATATAAAATCTTTATTCATATTTGTTTGCATAAGCATAAAAAATCTTTGCAAACTTATCTCAGAACTAATGACAGCAGTACCTGGGGTAAGGTTGGAGAGGAAACTGAGTAGATGAGGGCAGAGGAAGAAGATTTTGAATCATAGGCATACAACAGTCACCTTTTATCCACAATTTTGATTTCCAAGGTTTCAGCTACCCATGGTCAACCATGGTCCAAAAATATTAAATAGAAAATTCTAAAAATAAGTTTAAATAGAAAATTCTAAAAATAACTCATAAGTTTTAAATCATGTGTCATTCTGAGAAGCATAATGAATTTTCACACTACCCAGCTCTATCCCACACAGGATCTGAATTACCCCTTTGTCCAGTGTATTCACTCTGTCTATGCTACCCACCTGTCAGTCACTTAGCAGCCATTTAAGTTATTAGGTTGATTGTCATAGTAACACAGTGCTTGTGACCAAGTGACCATCAGTTTAGTTAACCATGGTCCCAAAGCACAACAGTAATGTTGCTGGCTATTCTATGACAATGTTATTATAATTGTTCTATTTTATTACTGTTGTTAATCTCTTACTACCTAATTTATAAATTAAACTTTAGACATGTATGTGTAGGAGAAAACATAGTATGTATATATGGTTGGGTATGATCTGTGGTTTAAGACATCCATTGGGATCCTTTGAATAGATAACCCCTGTGGATGAGGAGGACTACTACCATATACTACCTAGTCAAAAAATAATTTACAAAAGGCAAGAAGAAAATAAAAAACAGAGCCTACCTAAAAGAAATAATAGGATACTTGTCAGTTCTCATATAGAACTGCACACAAAAAGGACCTATTATGATTCTACTTAATAAGAACCCTTGTGGCAAGCAGAAAAATGAAATAATCAAGCTAGTGGCAGGTCTCCGTCCACTCACATTTTGCTTGCTTGCAGTACCCAGGGTCAACACTTGTGTATCTGAACACACCAAGACCAGCTCAGGAATAAGAGCCCAGTCAGGCGTTCTCTAAGCTCTAATTATCTGCTCATCTTTGGAAACACAGAAAAAATGTCTATGTGACTACCATAGACATGAGCCCACTGGTAACCAAGACCCCCAGTTAAGTCCCTTTTTCTGCCACCTCTTCTGTTACATAGGTGTTTGTGTTGAGAATTAGGGGGAGAGTCAGCATAGTTTGAGTTTCAGGAGGACTCCTTCCCAAGGCCACCTGCCTTAGCTTGGATTCCCTCAAAGCAGACCCAGAGACAGGAACTTTGGCACTGTAGTTTATACCATGTAGGAAATATGGTGAGGCTTGGAGAAATTAGACGGGGAAGGAAAGAATACCAAATTCAGGTATGTTAATGAGGTTACCACTGTAAGAAAATGAGCTCAGTTCTACCGAGAACCTGCTAAAAGACTGGGTAGAAGGGCTGGAGCAGTGGCACAGCAGTAGAGCACTTGGCTGGTATGTGTGAGGACCCGGGTTCAAACCCCAGCACCACACACACAACTGAGAGTCAAAGTAATGAAAACCAGATGAAAAACTGATATATCCCCCCATCTTTCTCCATTCCCCTCTCTCTTAAAAATAAAAAACTGAGTAGAACACATGGCAGGACTAATCCCCCACGGAAAAAGAGCTAGGATATTGGTACAGCAACTCTCATCCTTCATTGCTTGAAGGATACTCTGGGGTGTTATTTTGCATCATTTTCCACCTTAGACAAGTGGGTAGTGTGTCTCTCAAGTCTAAGAATGGAATACAAGCAGGTAAAGAGACATAGTAAGGTCCATGTCCTGGAACTATACTGAAGAGATCTCAGTGTGGGCTGAGGGTATGTGACAGTAAACCTTTAGCATCTGCTGCACAACCTAAGTGCTGGTTGCTATAACAAAACTACTACAGACTAGATGGCTTAGAAAACAGATATTTATTCCTCACTGTTCTGAATGGTAGAAGTCCAAGATCAATGTGATGGCCCATTTGGTGTCTGGTGAGGACCTTCTTCTTGGCTTAATGACAGCCTTCATACTGTGCCCTCACATGGCAGAGAAAAGGATCTTCTCACTCATGTGAGAAGGACACATTCATAAGAGCTCTGCCCTCACGGCCTAATAACCTCCCAAAAGCCCTAACTCCAAATACTATCACACAGGGACTGGGCTCCCAATATATATGAATTAGCAGGGAACACAAAGACTCAGCCCACAACACTTCCTACTCAGAGCCTCAGAGGTTTAACTCAAAGGAGAAAAGTCTTACAGAGGGAATCCAACAATATTTCAATACTTAAAATATATCATACAGTGGTTTCATACACAGTTGGTGGGAACATAAATCACTACAAACATGTACGGAGAGCTTTTATAACTATTTACTTAAATTAAAAATCCATAAACTTATTGACCCATCCAAGCAATAACTCAGTTTTTTCTGATACTTCTTTCCTTCAGTAATCAGGTATGAAGCTGGGCACTAGGGATACAAAGATTAAAATGGCATGCTGTTGTCCCCTTCAAGGAACCTCCTGCCTGTTCTCCACCACATCCACCATCACCAAAACTCACATAGATATATGCCCCATGTCGTTTGAGGATTCCAAATTAAGATGATGAAAGGGGCAAATAAGTTACATAAATGAGAGAGCCAAAGTAATGAAACAGGAAATATTAGGGGGTTTGGTAAAATGAGAACAAATCCCTTTTAAGGTGCTCAGATGCAAAGGGTATTAAGTTATCAGATAGTCACAGGAACAGGTTCTAGGGATCTTGTACAGCAGGTGGCTAGAGTAATAATAACATATTCTACATTTCATGATACCTAAAAGAGGGAATTTTTATTTTTCTCACCACAAAAAAATAAGTGTTTGAGGTGATGGCTCTGTTAATGAGCCTCATTTGATCATTCCACAATGTGTACATGTATTCAAATATCACATTATCCTCTATAAATATATGTAATTATTTTTTAATTATAAAGAAACTTAAAAATCAGTGTTTTTAAGAAGAATAAATTTCAAAATGCTATATAGGACTTTTGCTTTCAGCCAAGTGCAGTGGCACATACCTATAATCCCAGAATCTCAGGAGGTTGACGTAAGACAAGTTTGAGACCAGCCTCAGTAACTTAGCAAGACTCTGTCTCAAACTTTAAAAAATAAAAATTTAGAGGGTAGGAGATGTAGCTCAGTGGTAAAGTGCCCTTGGGTTCAATCCCCAGTAACAAAAAAAAAAAAAAAAGCAGACTTTGTCTTTCAATCAGGATGAAATAACAAGGATCAGATTTACCCTCCTATCTGAAATAGCCAGGAAACCGAAAACTAGAGAAAAATATATTTTTCCGGACATAAATCCAGGGTCCCTGAGAAAAATGAAAACACTGAGGTGAACTCTATTACGGCCCCAGCTTACTGCTTTGGGAGTTTCCAGGTCATGATGCAAGTTGATAGACAGCTGAAAGGTGGGCCACCAAGGCAACTTCCATTCTCAAGTCAGATTATCAGAGAGGTGACTCTCAGAGAGGAAGGATACCCCACAAGTCTTCATGCAAATGAAGGAACTAAGAGGTTGGGGACGAATCACCCATAAGGATTAGAGGAAACGAAACCCAAAACTTGCTCGGAGCTGGTATTAGTGTCTGTTCCCACTAACTTGCAAAGCTCAAAGTTCTTGGGTCATTGAGTAGAGTGCTTGGAAAGATTTTGCCTCAATAGTAAGGAATAATCTGCCCTAGACTAAATACTTCCCTGCACAATAAATCTTAAAAGCAAGATGAAAAGAATCCCACTATTCCCAAGCAATGCATCCTGAACAATAAATATATTAACTATAAATGGTGTAAACACCATTTATTTAAGAAATCAGAGATTGTCAGATCAGAAAGAAAAAAATAAGACCCAATATGTGCAGCCTACAGGAAAGGCACGTTAAATATAAAGACACAAGTAGGTTAATTATAAAGGATGAGAAACAGTATGTTAGAAGCAGTATATCATGTTTTGCATGATAAAAAAAAAGCTCATGAATATCAAAAATGAAGGGGCTTTGTTTGTTTTTTGTTTCTTAGTGCTGGGAATTGAACACAGGGTATACTAAGCACACTCTCTACCAATGAGCTACACCCCAACCCCAAGAAATTAGATTTCAGAATAAATAATATTACCAGGAATAAAAGTCATGCTATGAGGGGCTGCAGTGGTGACTCGGTGGTTACGGTGCTTGCCTGGCATTCATGAGGACATGGATAGGAACCCCAGCACCACGTGCAAAACAAAGGGTCAGAGCAACGAAAGTCACATGAAAAACTAAATAAAATTGGTTCTTTCTTTTTTAAAAGAAATTATGCCACAATAATAAAGCAGTCAACTTGTCAAGAGGATATAATCCTAAACATTTATACACCTAAGAACAACTTTAAAATACATGATACATAAAGCAAGAGCTGGAGCAGTGCCTTAGCGGATGGAGTGCTTGCCTGGCAAGCCCAAAGACCAGGGTTCAAACCCAGCACCACTCACACAACTAAGTGTTGGAGAAACAGAGGCCAGATGAAAAAATAAAGATTGATATTCTCCCCCCCCAAAAAAAAACATGAAGTAAGAACTGTAAGACTAGACGAATACACACATACAGTAAGAAATTTCGGTATACTCCTCTCCATAATTCATAATTCTAGTAGACAGAAAATCAGTAGGGATGTAGAAAAGGTGAAAAACATCATCAACTAACTCAACCTATGGTTTAGTCAGCTTTTTTGCTGCTATGATTAAAAGACCTAACAAGAACAATTTTTTTTATTTATTATTATTTTTTGAACAACCTTACACGATTTTAACAAAATAATATAAAATGTGTATAAAATGTGTAAATATTCTGGATATTGCAATTATCTCCAGGAGTGCCCCCCTATTACCCTCCCTTATCCCTCCCTTCCCTTTCCCTTTATAATTCTAAAAAAAAGGTATTAGATTGTAAAGCATTACATCTTATCTGGATTTAACTCATGTTACTAGACCAACTTTCTCACTGTCCAGGGTCTAGTCCCCACCTCCACCTATGAGTGGAGACAATCGACCCTTAGATCTCTGGGTTAAGCTGATTTTACTC
>PVKS010014696.1:0-47756 GCA_004027875.1 Aplodontia rufa
CCTGAGCTGCATCCCCAGAGTTTTTATGTTTTATTTTGAGACAGGATCTCACTAAGTCACTTAGGTGGCCTCCAGTTTGTGATCCCCCGCCTCAGAGGCAGGGCTTATAGTCTGGGAGCTGGGATTATAGGTGTGCGCCACCACACCCAGCCTGATGTCATGAAATGTCACGAGGATGTGTGTTAGCTCCTAATTCTATTGGACCCTTGATAGGCCCTTTACATTTGTAAATTCCTGTCTCCATTCAGTCCTAGGAAATTGCATTCCAGGATTTTTAAAGAGGATCTCTGTTCACACGTGTCTTTGTTCCCTGCTCTGAGGACCTGCTTGTCACACGTTGGGCATCTACGGCGGAGCTTTGTGTCTCTCATCTTCCAGCCGATGGTCCCCTTCTATTCATTCATTCTTTTTTTTTTATAAGATGAATTTTTTTTTTTAAGAGAGCAGGACAATGATTTTCTCTGACACTTAATTGTGTATGTGGTACCAGGGTTCAAACCCTGGTCCTCTCACTTGCCCAGCAAGCACTGTAAGCACTGAGCCTCCGCTCCAGCTCCTTTAATTTGCATTTCAATCTTTGTTATGCCTTGGAATATTTTCTCTATAGTCCAATCTTATTTATTTATTTATTAGAGGGCAGAGAGAGAGAGGGAGTCAATTTTTATTTAGGTTTTTTTTTCCCCATGTGGCTTTCGTTGCTCTGACACTTAGTTGTGTATGTGGTGCTGGGGTTTGAACCCATGCACTTGTGCATGCCAGGCAAGCACCATAACTGCCGAGGCACTGTTCCAGTCCCACTAATCCTCTTTATTTTTAAAAAATATATTTTAGGGCTGGAGCTGTAGCTCGGCTGTTACGATGCTTGCCCAGCGTGCACGAGTACACGGGTTCAAACCCCTGCAGCCATGTACTAAGTGTCATCAACGAAAGCCATGTGAAAAATGCAATAAAAATTGATTCTCTCTCTCTCACTCTCACTGTTCTCTCTTTAAAAAAATTATATTTTATTTAAAACTTTAAAATATTCCATTTAAAATTTTATATTTAATAGATTTTTCCATTTTCTAATCATTTTTCATAGCATCCTATTTTTTTTTTTTTTTTTTTTTTTTTTAGAGAGAGAGGGAGAGAGGAAGAGAGAATCAATTTTATTTATTTTTCCATCTGGCCTTTGTTTCCCTGGCACTTTTTGTATATGTGGTGCTGGGGTTTGAACCCAGGTCCTTATGCATGCCAGGCAAGTGTGATACCGCTGAGCCACTGCTCCAGCCCCTAGAATATGTTGTCTTTGATTCTCATGAATTTTCATGGGTAATTGTCTTTTACATTTTTCAGAGGAAATGAAGGAAGGTACCTAGTAAGCCAGGCAGTGGCTTTATGAAGTGTCTTGTAAGCTGGGGTGCATTCCCTGGAACTCCTTCCCTGTGTGATTTGGTTAGAGTGGACCACACAACACATTTTGCACCACGTTGGGAAGGCAGAAAGGAAGCAAGAAACAGATCGTGCTTCTCTCCTCCTCCTCTTCTTTCTCCTTCTTTTTGGTACCAGGGATTGAACCCACGGCTGCTTTATCACTGAGCCACTCCCCAACCCTTTTTATTTTTAATTTTGAGACAGGATCTTGCTAAGTTGCTTAGGGCCTTGCTAAGTTACTGAGGCTGGTTTTGAACTTGCAATCCTGTCTCAGCCTCTGGGGCCGAGGGGATTACAGGTGTGCACCTCCGGACTCAGATCCGTCCTTTACTTTTATTGTATCAATTTATTTTTTATTTATTTATACAGAATACCTTTTATTTATTTTTGTGCAGTGCTCAGAATTGAACCCAGTGCTTCACACATGCTAGGCAAGTGCTCTGCCACAGAGCTATAAGCACTGTAACCGCTGAGTCGCCGCTCCAGCCCCCTTGGGTCTATTGTTTTAAGTAGATTTCTATTATGCAGGATAAAGTTGGGTCATGCTTGTGTTTTTTTGTTGTTGTTTTTTGTTTTGTTTTAAGAAAGAGGGACAGTGCGAGAGAGAAAGAGAGAGAGAGAATCAAATTTATTTAGTTTTTCATGTGGCTTTCGTTGCTCTGACACTTTGTTGTGTGCTGGGATTCAAACCTGCATACTTGTGCATGCCAGGCAAGCACCACAACCGCCAACCCATTGCTCCAGCCTCTTGGGTCTTGCTTTTTTAAATTCATTTGAAAACCTCTGCCTTTTAATTGATGTATTTAGACCCTTTACATTTATTGTGATTATTGATATGGTTAATTTTAAACCAAAAGAATATAACATTTCTAATTTGTGCACTGGTGGTGGTCAGTTTTAGGTGTCAACTTGATTAGATTAGCCTAGTGGACTGATCAGGCATTATTATTAAGTGTGTCTGTGAGGGTGTTTCCAGAGATGGCATGTGAGCCTCAGTGCACTAGGTGGGAAGGTCTCTCATTGGTTTGGACAGGCATTAATTACTCCATCAGCTAGGGACCAGGATAGAACAAGAATTGAGGCATAGTGAAGCAATGTGTCTATCCTGGAGCTGTGATATATGATTGTTTTCTTGCCCTTGGGCATGAGAACTCAGGTGCTCCAGCTGCTGGACCCAGGACTCACACCAGGGGAGCGCTGGGTTCTTGGACCTGCGACTTGCGTTGAGCATTGCTGCTGTCACATCAGGGTCTCCTGCTTGCAGATAGCCTCTCATGGGGTCCTCAGCCTCCACTCTCTAAAGCACCCCTTTCATACATCTTTATAAGTATCCTATTGCCTCTGTCTCTCAAAAGAACCCTGATCCACGTAGGGCCTACCGACAGAACTTCAGAATACTTTAAGCAAAACTTAGGGGACTGCAAGAAGAGGGAGTTCCTCAGTTTACAGTCAGAGACTTCTCACTACTGTTGATGGAAAAATAGAACAGCAGAATGGACCCACAAGAACTGAACAGCATGAGGCAGGGGAAGATGGTGAAGGAGGCAGTCTGGAGAAGTCTGGAGGAGCTGAAGGCTTCTGACCTGGGAGGGAGCAGGCAGGAAGGGGAGAAGATGGGAAGAGACACAAGAAGGAGTCCTTGCAGATAAGATGGAGGAAGTCTGTTTTCTTTTCCTTCTTTTTTTTCAAGAGAGAGGAACAGTGAGAGAAAGAGAGAATCAATTTTTATTGAGTTTTTCATGTGGCTTTCGTTGCTCTAAACACTTCGTTTATACTTTGAACCTGAGTCCTCACACTTGCCAGGCAAGCACCGTAACTGCCGAACCACTGCTCCAACCCTGGTACAGAAGTTTTGGAGCATCTAGAATCATACTCCAGAACTTCCCCCCAAAGATCCTGATTTGACCATAACCCTGACCATGTTCCGGGCTGGTGGGGAAATGAGCCTGTCTCTGCCATCTATTATTGACTCTCCCAGTGACATAAGGGACAGATTCCACTGGGGCAAAGGGGTTCGTGGGTGCCGTACACAGTGCGTTGCCTTCCACATTTTCCTCCCTTTTGGCTTGGGTCAAGACCTTACCCTGTCCAGCAGTGATGTGGCGCATGGTGACAGGAGGCCTCATTCCTGTACACTAGGGTCCTTGGGAAGTTCTGTGCAAATGAATTTTCAAGTTGAATGAAATCGCAGGTAAAACCTATCCGAGGAGTGGCATGTCTAAAGGGGTTTGGTGACAGCATTCTTTCACAAAGCACAAAGTCACACAAAGAGCCACACATCCCTTGTTGAGCGACTTCCCTGTGCAAGGCCATGGGAATGAAGAAGTGAATAGGACAGACAGCACAAGGAACAAGCATAGGGTGGGTTATGAAGAAAGCAGCAGAAGTCCTAATTCTAGGTTCCACCGTGGATGAATGACCCTAGAATGAGTGTACCTGAGTAACAGCTTCCTGGGTCAAGAGGGGGAACATTGTGACACTGCTCCCTTCCAGTCACCAAAGGAATGACACTGATTTGCAAGCCTTCCCCACGGAAGTCTCAGTGGCTCCACCTCCGTGTTGATGTTTCACACGTCACCCTTTTAAAGCTTAGCCATCCTAGTGGGTGTGGAGTGGTCTCATTCTGGTTTCACTAAAATTTGACTTTGGAAAATTAAAGGCATGTGAGGTGTGGGTGCGTATGGGGAGAGGGCTGGGAATCCTATCTCCTGGCACTGCTTCCCCCACCCTGTTCACACCTTCTTCACCATCCTAGACCCTCACTGCCTCCAGCTCACGGTGGGCAAGGTCATGGGGCTCTGCAGCCACCTGCCGAAGCCACTGCGTTTTCCTGACTGTTAAATCCTGCCTTCCTGCATGGGAAACCTATGCAGATTCTTTATTTTGGAAAAATGCGCGGGATGACTAAAAACATCCAGGACATTCTCAGAGCTGGAGGAGCGAGGCTCCGGGCAAGAGCGGCTGCCCCAGAGCGTGGAGAGGACCAGGCAGCTGGGCGATCATTTACCCAGCAGGAGCAGGGAAGGTCGTGGGCATTTACATAGAAAGCCCCCTGGGAGAGAGGGACTAAGGTGGGCTGCGATGGGCACCGGGGCGAAGTGGTCCAGCCGGAGGTGAGAGTGAGGATGAGGCAGATGACCGGCCTCTCAGGGGCTGGGCCCTCCTCGATTTATGGAGTGACCTCAACTGGCCTTCCCAGGCAGGAAGTGGGCTGTTTTCTAACGTTTCCCCTTCCACACATCTGCAGCAGCCAGTAGGTACCATTTTAAAATACTTCACCAGAGGGGCTGGAGCCGTGGCTCAGCAGTTACGGCTCTTGCCTGGGATGTGCAAGTATGCGAGTTTGAACCCCAGCACATAACAATATCTCAGAGCAATGAAAGCCACATGAAAAACTAAATAAAATTGATTCTCTCTGTCTCTCACTGTCACTCTCTCTTTAAAAAAAAAAAAAAAAAAACAATTCACTAGAACAGGTTTCTGTGCTTCCCTTTGGGTAGCTGCCCTGTAATTGACTTTGTGCTTTTGGATTAGGAAAATGGCTTCCAGTATACAGGACCTGAGAGGGCATTATTTGTCTTTGCCTCTGTTTCTGTGTCTCCTTGTCTGTCTGTCTGTCTCTCTCACAACTATGTCTCTTCTTAGGCAAGAAAGGGGTGAGCGGCTCAGTGGTTACAGCGCTTGACTGGCATTAGTGAGGACCCAGGTTCAAACCCCAGCACCACGTACACAACTAAGTGTTGGAGCAACAAAAACCAGATAAAAACAAGTAAAATTGATTCTCTTTCTCTCTCTCTCCCTATCTCACTTTAAAAAGAAAAAGAAAGGGGTGAGGACTCTAAAGGCCGCGTGGGGCAGCTTCTGAAAACATTTGTCTTAACTCAGTCTTTTCAGCTTGCTCACCTGCTCCTGGCCTGGTTTTCCAGTGGACGTGGGGCCACAGGGCGCCGCTGACTCTAGTTGCCTTTGCCTGGAATTGGAGCTTCCCACAGAAGGAGCGGGCAATGGCCTGCCTCGGCTTAGAAGCGCCCCTCGGGGGACTCTGCCTGCCTCCTCCCTGCCTCCAGTGACAGGCAGTGGCACCTGACCTCCAGCCAGCATGTGGGATGGATTTCAACATCCAAATCCCGGCTTTCTTCTATTTACTACCTGCAAATGGTTGACTGATGTACGATTTGTGAGCATGCTGTAGTTTCCGAAATATTTCCATTTTGGCTACAGTGCTGACGTGAAAGGAGGATACTCTGGGAGATTTCAGAGGTCTTTGATTTCAAAAGGCCAAACCCAAAGCTAAGGCCAAAGCCTTTCTCAAGAGTGGCTTCCCAGGGATGTCTCGGAGAAAGTTCTTTTCCTCCTCCTAAGTTCCACACAGTGCCAGATTCCAATGCCTGTTCCTGGATGAACAGAGAAGCTCCAGGACTCCATAGGCTGAGGCACCAGGGCCACCCTAAAGATGGAAGAGGGGTTCCTTACCCTTTCCCAATCTAGGGCCTCCATTAGTGCCAAGACCTCGTGCAGGAGGAGAAAGCCAGAAAACAAGGCTGACTTTAGATCTCTCTGGATCAGAGCCAAGTTTGATTTGATTTAGAGAAACAAAGAAACAACATTTCTTAATCCGCGAGGATCATGTTGTAATTCATACCTGCAGCGATGGTTTCCTGGAACACGCTGAGTCTCACTCCGGTTTCCTTTCCTGTTCTTCTCTTTTTCTTTTTTTAAAGAGGGACCATGAGAGAAAGAGAGAATCAGTTTTATTCAGTTTTTAATGTGGCTTTCATTGCTCTGACACTTTGTTGTGTACGTGGTGCTGGGGTTTGAACCCGCGTCCTCGTGCATGCCAGGCAAGTGCCGTAACCGCTGAGCCACTGCTCCAGCCCCTCGTGTTTCCCTTTCATTATGAAGTTTGGAGTTGTGGGTTCTGCCTCCAAAAGGAGACCATACCTTTGTCAGAACAGTCATGGTGAAGACCTCCAGCCCTAAGGATTTGCCAGAAGCAGGCATCTCCCGGATGGCCATGGCTATGAGGTGGCAAGAGATGGGCTCAGAGGACCCAGGTGCTTGTCTTGGGAGTGAGCAAGAACAAGAAAGCAGGAAGGAAGCCGGGTCTCCGTCTTCCATCCTGTTAATCTGAGGTGGGGAATCCAGGCCCTATTCAGGTCAACTTCCTGTTTTAACTGACAGAGGCAGCATCTGACACTTCCTGTTTTGAACTCGGAGCCTTGGGTCTGACAATGCCTTTCCTTAGGTCTCATTCCTTAGAAGCTGGTGCCAGCTCCCAGCACTAATGGGGTGTGCGTGTGACCATATATAGTGCTCAGGCCATGTGACTTAGGTCACAGCCACAAAGGACATCAGTGCCCTCAGCACAGTCAAGCCCCACCTGACCCTCCCAGCAGATCTTTGCAGCTGCAGGACAGGTCAACCTGCACTCAAGCGGCTGGGACCGGCCACTCCTGAGAAGCCAGTGACATCTTGCCCTTGGGGACAGCAGGGCTCCTAACTGGGCTTCTTGCCAACACCTAGGAAGTCAAGCCACCAGGTGCGCTTTGCTGTTTTTCTCCTCACTTTTGTTTTGTTACCCGTGGGGTCCTAAGACAACACCCTCCTTACTTTGTGATTTATGGCCACTCCCTTTCCTCCAAGGAAGCCCTCCCGCCCTGCCTGGAGTTTAAGTGGGGACGTGGTGCCGGGTTTTGTGCGTGTAGCACAAGCACCTGGTGGCTGAGTGTTGAGTTTCCCGTGGTGCACGGTGGTTCGCGGCTGAGCATCTGAGTGGAACTCATGGTCATCAAGCTGCCAGCTCTCCAGCCCTGAGCCCCACGGGCCAGGTGCCCCTTAGCGCATACAGCGGCTTTCCGCAAACAAAAGCTACTACCGTGGGTGTCAGACAACCTCGTCACAAGCAAGCACCCTGGACCAAACGCCCCGGCTCTTCTATTAAATGACCACATAAATACATATAATAAATACAAAAAAAAACAAAAGGGATTTTAGGAAGTCTTTGGTACACAGAGCTCCCTCCTCTCTTCCCTCCCTGTTCTGAGCACATCTTGAGCTTGCATTGTTTCCTTGAATACAAAATAACCCAGAAGTAAACTGTGCTGGGCCCTGCGTCCATCAGCAGCCGCTCAGGGGGCCCGGCAGCCCTGGCAGTGGCCCTCCGGGCTGGCGACCCCAGGGTCTTCACACATAGTCGTTCAGCCTGTATCCGCTGTAGGACGCCGAGGTCACGGAGGGGGACCGGTTGTCCTTGTAGGCCTCCGGAGGCCGGTAGGCGGGTGCAGCGGTGGCCCTGGGCTGGGCCGGGTAGGGCCTGTAGGGGGCGTCCTCCTGGCAGGACAGGCAGAGCAGGGTGCCACCAATGAGCGACAGGGACGAGGAGATGAAGCCCAGATAGAGAGCCTGGCCGATCTCGAACTTCATGCCGCTGGGCAGCAGCGGGTTGTAGAAGCTCTGCACCACGTCGTTGGTGGTCCAGGACACGGCCGCCATGCAGAGGAGGCCGGCCAGCAGGAAGAGCGCGCCCCCCAGCGCCGCGAAGGTGGTCTTGGCGGGCGAGCCCTTGGCGCAGCGCGTGCACTTCATGCCCACGACCGCGCACGCACAGGCCGCGCCCGACAGCAGGCAGGAGATGACCATGAGCGCGCGGGCCGCCTGCAGGTCCCGGGGCAGCGCCAGCAGCGAGCGGTAGATCTGGCACTGGTAGATGCCCGTGCTGTGCCACACGCACTCCATCCACAGCCCCTTCAGGTAGGACACGGCCGTCAGGATGTTGGTGCCCACGTGCGCCGTCCTCCGCCAGTGTGGCAGGATGGTGGTGATGAGCGTGCCCACCATGCCCAGGAAGCTGAGCAGGAAGCCCAGGAGCTGGACGGCGGTGCTGGCCATGGCAGCGCCCGCCTAGCCCCGCGGGGCAGCGCCCTGGTGCCCGGGGATCGCGCTGCTGCTCAGGCACCTGCTGGAGCCCTAATGAAGCCAGCAGGCAGGAGGAGGGAGAGAAAGGAAACAGGTTAAACATTATCTCATGCCTTTGCTTCTGTCGCTGAAACTGAGTTTTTCATAGGCAGTTGGTATGAGAATTAACATATTCTGTAAAAGTCGTTTCTGAAAATTCACTGAGTGGACGAAAAAGCTGCTTTCCCTGGAAAGCCAGAGCTGGAAGGGATGATAGCAGGTTTGAGGGGACCTTGGGTACAGGCCCTCCAAAGCCACCTTTTCTGATCCCCACCCCCACCCCTCACCTACATGTGGGGACCATGCATGGGAAGTTCTACTTTATGTCTCCCCTCAAGCATTTCTGCTGCACCTGTACCTCACTTCCTTCTGTGTGGTCAGTAGTGAGTTGCTAATCAGCACATATTATTCACACCGACTTGGACTGACAGCCGTTAAGGTGAGTGCTGTTTATGACTTAGAATGTCTTGGGCTGCGGTCAGGATGCAGCGTTTCCTGCCTGCTCAGGCATGGGGAGGCTTAGCCCCCTAGGCAGGTCAGATGCTGCCTGCAGAATTCCAGAGCCAATGTGATGTGGGGATGGTGGACTGAGGCCCAGGGGCTGGGCCACCAGGACTCTTAGCTCCTCAGGTGCAGTCAACGCAGCCTTTGGAGACTGGTCAGCAGGGATCCTGAGACGCCAGAGCCGGGCAAGAGCACCAAGATCAAACCCCTGCTCTGAAAATAATATTAGGGACTCTCCCAGACATTTAGGGCAGATCCCGGGTGAAGAGGGGTGGATGTGTGTGCAGAAAGGTCGCTAACGTAACCTGTGGCTGCCTTTATCAGCACCACGTTACACCCGAGATGGACACGTAGGATGAAGAGCGCTGGCAACCAAACCCCTACCCCCAGGTGACACCAGGAGTGGTCCCTGACCATCCTGCAGAAAGGCCACATCTTTGTCCTTGCTTGAGTCAGCCTGGATTTCTGTCCTCTGCAAGCTGCCTCCCTTGGCCTACAGCGTAAGAAAAAAGTCTTGTTCGTGTTCCAATGTGTTTCTGTCTGACCCCTCTGATGGACAGCACAGACCCCTCTGATTAGGCAGCAACTGCTGCTGTCCCCCCTCTGGCACTGAGGAACATTCCACGCCCTACCTGGCTGGTACTGGCCTTGGTGTCCTTCCTCTTTTGAACACTACCTTCCTCAATTCCGTAGGACCCAAGTTAGCATGGGAGCTGGGGGTGGGTTCTGGGGCGTTGAATCTCCTCTCCGGACTGTCCTAGAACAGTGGCCTTGATCCTTCTTTTTTTTTTTTTTTTCCTAAAGAGAGGGGGACAGAGAGAGAGAGAGAGAATCAATTTTATTTAGTTTTTCATGTGGCTTTCGTTGCTCCGAGACTTCGTTGTGTACGTGGTGCTGGGGTTTGAACATGTGTCCTCATGCATGCCAGGCAAGCGCTGTAACTGCTGAGCCACCACTCCAGCCCCCAGCCTTGATCCTTTTTCAGTGGCTTGGGTGGCCAGGGTGAGCAACCAACCTGTTTTGCTAGGAATGGAGGGGCTGCCCAGGATGGGATATTTCCTAAGCCACCGAGGACAGTCCCAAGCTCGTCCAGGTAGCCTGGGCCTCAGTCTTCTCCAAAAGGACCCTCAGATCCCTTCCAGGCCAGCTTGAAGTTGCCTGCAGGGTGGTGGCCCCAAGTGGTGTCCTGGGTCCAGGATATTCTGTGGCCTCTCCCTGTTCTCACTTGTCAAGGTCAATCGCTAAGTACACTGATCCTAAAGAATGTGGCATAAAGCTAAGCCTGTTTGACCCCATTCGGCTAGGCAAGCTACCAGGTGCTCACTGGAGGGCTAAATATTTATGGAAAGAAGTGAGGGCTAATTTTAGAAACCAGGAGGTTGCTATTTTTAAACTTGTGCTATAAGGATCTGCTTATTTAGGAAGTGAGTGTTAATGAGCCCCCAGCTCCCACAAGCTGGTCCCCATCTCTGTCCCCCTTGTTTGCAGCAGCTGGGCATTGGGTAATAATTCAGCCTCTCAGCCGTTGCTCTGCACTTTGGGCCTCGCGATGGAAAAACAACTGCAGCTGAATGCATCTCTCTGGAAACCACAGAAAACTCTTCCCTGGCATCGGGAGAGCCCGCCTGCAGGGCGTTTGTGCAGGGAGGAGCTTGTCTGACTCTGGGGAGCACGGGGCTGAACCAGTGGGTGGAAACATTTGCTGGAGAGAGATGGGGTCTCAGAAAAGCAGTGGTTCCAAGATCAAGTCCCCAAAACCTTCACAGACTGGCTGGGTGGGGCTGAATCTAACAAGACCGGGAACGAATAACTGTCCGGAGTCACATTTGAGTCCCAAAGCCAGAAAGCGCCCGCGGTAGGTGTCTCCGCAGATGGGCGGCAGGTGTTGGGGCAGGGTTTCCCAACAGAGTGACTTACAGTTCTGTATTTGCAGGGCATCTTGTGGGAAGGACACAAAGGTCAAGTATATTTGAGAAGAGCCGGGTCCCTGTAAGACTTCTCGGAGCTCATAACATGCAAATGCTCCACAGCGTCGCTGGGAAAGCAAATGCGAAGCATTTCCTAAAATTACTGGGCTGGAGACCCCCCTGCATCCCCTTTCCCAAGAACAACTTGTGAAATCGCTGGCAAAATCCCTCGGGCTTGGATCCTCTAAAAGTTTCATGGAGGTCTGGGGCGGTGGCTCAGCGGTTACGGCGCTTGCCTGGCATATGCAAGGGCCGGGGTTCGAACCCCAGCACCCACCTACACAACAAAGTGTCGGAGCAATGAAAGCCACATGAAAAACTAAATAAAACTGATTCTCTTTCTCTCTCTCACTTAAAAAAGTTTCAGGGAGATAGGTGAGATCGGACTGACTTTCAAAAGACAGACGAGACAATTTGATTTTCAAGAGGGCGCAGGAGGGTGCTCGAAGGGACTTGTCCTCCTCCCAGTGGCAGAGAAGCAGGGCGGTACAGCAGCATGGGAATCGGTAAGGACAGCCGTGAGAAAGCCCAGAGCTGCCGTCGGCCCCTCAGACAATCTGGTTTTGTGAGCACCAGTTCTGAAGGGTTTTTCCATATAAACTTCTATGTTGTCTCCTTCCTCTGTAGTCTGTGAGCTACATTTATTTTTAAAGGAAAGAATTTTTTTAAAAAGGCGGGAACCCTCCGTGCACGGCGGGGGTCTCACATTTTGTTCACCTGCCAGGCGCCTGGACCCCAGCTGTGCAAACGCTGCAGTTCCATCTCCAAATGAAGCATCAGTCCTACCGCAGCGGCCAGTGCGCACAGCCAGGCCAGGACAGAGACGGGTCTGTTTTGGACAGTGCGGTGTCCCCAGGCATGCGTCCTGTCTTCTGAGGACCTTGCGCCTGCCCTGTGGGGCATCTGCTCAGCCTCCCTGGCCAGCCAAGCTCCTTAGAGGGGTATGGGTAGGGGACTCCCATGCCCTCCCTGTGCCTCTCAATCTCACCTTTGGCTACTTGCAGCTGTCACCTCATTTTGCAAAATCAGCCCCCTGTCGTGAAATCTTTCCCATGGACGCATGGTCCCCTGGCCGTTTCCCCACTCAGGACTCAGGACTGGTGAAGGAAGCGTCAGTCCCAGAACGGGAGCAGCACAGGTCCTGTGTAGAGGAGCAGGGCACGGACCAGCCGTGGTACCAGGCTCTCACCCAGAACCACCCGGCATGGCCATCCAGGGAGACGGACAGTTCTCCCCTTTGCGCCTTGTTCCAGCTTCGGGCTGTCATGCATTTGGAGCTGCTTGGACACAAGCCATCACATGCGAGTCTGTCCCCAAATGCCGCTGATACCGTGTTGGGTCCATGATGGAGGACCCAGCGGATGGACAACTCCGCAGAACTTTATTAGAGAAAACATGAAGAGTGGCTTTGAAGCCACCAGTGGCTGTTGGTGCTGCAAAGGACTCAGCATTGCCTCGACTTTGATGTCCAGCAACTTAAGAAAGTGTCCTGTCCCCCGCTGCCTCTTCACCACTGGGTAGAATTTCCTAAGGGCTCCAGTGTGGGGGCTCAGATGAACTCCAGGGAGACGGGTTCACGCACACAAGATACACTAGCAAAACCACCCGGCATGAAAAAATCAAAACCGAACCCTGCATCAGAACGAGCGAGCTTCCTCTAGCATTTCCTAGAGACGCGCTGGACACTGGGTTCTTAATCATGTACCAAGCAGGTGGACTCATTTCCTCAAAGCTTAGGTGGACTCCACGGGTTCTGTTCAGCACAGGCATGTGAGCATTATGAGAAGGCCATCAGGTATACCTTGGAAAACCATTTCCTATTCACTCAGGATGCACCGCTTGGTGGGGTTTTTGGCTCTGAAAAACAAGTTTCCCTCACCGCTATTCCAAGGTTTCTGTAATTTTCCTTGGGTTATTTTTCAGACTGGCAGGCAGCTACATTTTAAACTGATGAGGACCCTCCGCCATCCACACGGCCTGTCATGCAGTCTTTCTACGAGCAATAGAGACGGGGTGATTACATGACCAGAGCTCAGCATGTCCTGATGGCTACTGCTTGCTTTGTTGTTTGGTAAGCCAGTGTGAAGTATCTTGCTGAAATCACGTACAAGACCGATTATAGACTGTCACCACTTCCCCTCTTTGGGACAAGTAAAGAATCTATTTTTCATAGCAAGAACTGGTTTGCGGAAAAGGTTGTGTTGACCCAAAAGGAAGCCGTGGTATGTGGTTAGAGGCCAGCGAGGCCAGTTCAACTCCATAAGATGGAAGTCTATTGATCCACTGAAAACGATGAACATACGTCACTGTGACCACAAAACTTCTAACCCTTTCCCTGGAGGCATTGTCTCTAATTTCAAGTCACCAATTTCATTAGAATTCTTTAAAACCTGTGTATTAGACCCAGCAAAGGAGTAGCAACCCGTAAGCAAGGGCAACCATAGATATGGGGTGGGAGGGGAGGATAGGGTGGGATCTGGGGAGAGAATCAACAATGTAGTGCACTCTTTACCCCCCTGAGGATCCAAATAACACTTATGCACTCATTTAATTCTGGAAAATTCACGACCTAAGCATTTATATGCTTGTAGGGGTGAAATACAGAAGAATTAAGACACTGGGGTGTGGGTGATGTGGGGGTGATTCTGGTTTAAGAACAAATGCATATCATATTGTTACTTTACGTGCATTTATGACTGTACAATAACTCAACTCCTTAATTAAAAATTAAAACAAAACAGTTCTTTAAATATGCAGTAGATCAGCATTTGAAAATGAAATGATTGATTTCATCTCATAAAACCTACGGCTGCCTTTTCTTAGCTGTTTTCCTGACAAGGTAGCTGTGTAACTTTGCTGTGTTGTTGAGGTTCATTTTTTCATGGTTTGAATGACTCAAAACTTGCCATGTAAGAAAGAAAAAATTAGGAAAGTTAAAAAAAAGCAGACATAAGGATACTTTCTAAAGCATTGGGTGATTATTAGATGACAGGTAATCGTTAACAGGTTTTGTGGAAAAATTTCATAAAGGATGCTTTGCGTTGAACTGCATCCCCCAAAAGAGATATGGAAGTCCTTACCCCAAAACCTCGGACGGTGACCTGTTTGGGAAATAGGGCCTTTTCAGATGTGATTCATTAGCATGAAGTCATACTGGAATAGGGTGGCCCCAATCTGGTAAAGTCAGTGTCTTTATGAGAAGATGGCTTGTGAAGACCGAGGAGAGGCCAGAGCTGTGCGTCCAGAGGCCAGAGAAGGGCAAGATTGGCCATTGATCCCTGGAAGCTTGCAGAGTGGCACTGCCAGGCTCCTCCCTGTGGCCCTCCGGAGGATCCAGCCCTGCTGCCGCCTTGATTTCAGACTTCCCACCTTCAGAACCGTGAGAGGACACATTGCATTGACGACCAGGCTAGCTGCATGGTAGCACGTAGTGACAGGAACAACGTGCACACCTGGGCGTGGGAAGCGTGTCTTTCCTGGCAGGTGCCCAGCACAGTCTGCTGGTTCGCATTTGTCACTGAATTAAGAAAGCAGCGATTAGCTTCTTGTCCTAAATTGTGGCAGACAGAATCCCAGGAGACAATCTGGAAGCCCTCGTAGATGTCAAAGTTCAAGAGCGAGCATTGCCTGTAGCCATGAGCCCGTACAGTGGTGCAAATGGCTCGGCTTCTCCAGGCTTAAAGAGCATATAAAGGGGCTGGAGCGGTGGCTCAGTGGTCACGGCGCTTGCCCAGCATGCGCGAGTGCACCAGTTCAAACCCCAGAACCATGTCTGCAACTATCAGAGCAATGAAAGCCACAGGAAACACTAAATAAAACTGATTCTCTCTCTCTCTCTCTTAAAAAATGCATATAAGGTTCACTTAATCTACAAAGAGTTTGGGGGCTCAGTTCTTTGGGGTGTACACAGGGGCTGGGCTGCCCTGGGACTGACGGCTGACCTTCTTGGGCCGGATGTCTGGTTTTCTTAAATCAACATGTGTTGGTTTCATAGACCATAAAAACCCCAATTTGGGGTGCAGGCCAAGTTTGGGTGAGCTGACTCAGAAGGCTGCGCAAGCTTTATCCTGGAAGTGCAGCAGAGCTCAGTGGGGCCTCCCATTAGTTGGGACTTACATCTAAACAGAAAAAGTTAAGAGAATACCCCAAGCAACAGGACATTGTCACAGAGGGCCCGAAGCCTCCATGAACAAGACAACTATTCTGTGAACTTGGTAAGTCTGAAAATTATTTATTTGAGCACTGGACTAGGAATATATTGCTGTGGTTACAAATGTGGAGTCAAATGAAAACACAAGGCTAAAATTCACTAAGGCGAAATAAAATAATGATGTTGAAAGTTCCCTCTCTGTAGGCTCATTGGGAGCCCAGGGGACTCAGGAGCTGTTAGTTATCAATGATAAGACTGAAAACAATCATCGCTAAATTTACTGAGCATTTATGATATGCCAACCTGGGGCTAGGAGCTTCCATGGGTGTTTATTTCTCAAACAAATCTGCAGTGTATTTATTGTCCTCATTTGCAGATGGGGAAACTGAGGCTTACAGTGGTTAAGTAACCTGCCCAAGGTCATCCCTGGGCTGAATCAGGGTGACCAAATAGGAGGGTATTGTGGCTATCACTAAGGGTTGCTGGGGCATGGAGCCAGTGCGTGGTACAGGTGGGTGCGGCAGGGAAAGGGTGGGTTTCCGGGTTCATCTGGAAAGTGAGGCTGGCAGCACTGGCCAGTGAGTTAGCTGAGGGCTGAAGGACAGGTGGCCAAGCTTATTGTCTTGGGCACTAAAGAGATCGTAAAGACGGTAGGACACATGAAGTTCTGGGCTTGAGGCTGTGAGGGTTAATTTCATGAGTCAGTTTGCCTGGGCCATGGGGTCCCCAGGCATCTGGTCAAACCTTACTCTTTAGTCTCTGTGGGAGTGTTTGGGATGAAATTAGCACTTCAATCAATAGAATTTGAATAAAGCAGATTGCCCTCCTCAATGTGGGTCTCACACCATCAGCTGAAGGCCTGAACAGAGCAAAAAGACTTCAGCCAGCTCGGCTGCAGGGACACAGAATCATGACATCCCACGCGGTGGCTGGCTTAAGGCAAGGAAACCTATTTTCTCACAATTCTGGAGGCTGGGAAGTGCAAGATCAAGCTCTGACCGATTTGGATCCTGGCAAGAGTCCTCACTGTGTGCTCACTAGCTCTTCGTTACGTATGTGTAGAAAGAGACCTTTCTCTCCTCTTCTCCTAAGGCCACTAAGCTCATCATGGTGACAGAGCTCCCTGTGATCCAGGCCGTACGGCGGCCTACTGAGCTCTGCTGAGAGGTGGTGGGGTGGTGGAGCAGTGGAGCAGTGGGGTGAAGGCGCAGAGCGATGGAGGATAGAGCCGCGGTGTGGCAGCCCTCGTGTGCCCAGCAGGGCAGCAAGCACAGCCCGCCGTGCAGTGGCCAAATCAAGGAGCAGCACCTCCAACTTATCAGCGTCAGTCGGCCAGGCCTGGGCACCTTGCAGATGCCTGCCGCAGAAACCTGGCTTCATGCAGGGTGCCCCACACTGAGCATGCGCAATTCACTACCTTCAACAAGGCAAGCCTGAATGAAAGTTGGGACTTCAGATGTGACCAACAGCATTAGTGGATTTCCAAACCTTAATTAGCACGAGTCTGAACCAATAGCACTGGTGCTTCTCTCCAACCCTAATTTGCATAAGTCTGCACCCACAGCAGTGAGCCGAATGCTGTATAAACCCCCTGGCCCAGCACACTCAGACAGAGAAAGCCTGCTGCCTGGTCCCCTCTTGCACTGGAAAAGTTCTGCTCCTGTTTCTTCAGTTAATGGTTCAGCCTGGTCTGTGGATTTTGATCTTTGAATTCACAAGAGCCCAGAAGGAGGGAGAAATTGGGGGTGAGCTGTTGGAGTCTGCTGCAGAGGCCTGAGCCGTAAGCAGACCCCACTGGGGGTAGAAGCACAGGAAGCTGCTGTGGTCTGCGGCAACACTGGCGGGCATCACCCGTCATTAAGAGCTGCAAGGTTTCTGGGCTGCAGAGGCCTGCGCCTTACGCAGAACCCACGGGCCGCTAGAAGCAGAGGAAGCTCCAGGCTCACCAGCCGGAGGTAGCAGGCAACAAAGTTTCATCCCAAAACTTCGGTTTCAGTGGGACCCCACCTTCCCAAGCTCATCTAATCCTGATTACCCCATCTCCAAACACTGTCACATGGTGGTTAGGGCTCTGACCTATGAATTTGGTGGGGGACACAAAATTGGAAATTTCTTGAAAGTTCTTGAAATCTCTGGAATCTTTCAGGGGGGTCTTGACGTCATCACATCTCCCGCAGACCTGCTGTGCAACCCCAGTTCTCCCTGGTTCTGTAGCAGACTGTAGCAGCAGCACCCGCCCTCCTGGCGCACCCAGGCTTTTGGACGCCACCTCTACAGTCACGCGAGCCGATTCCTCACACATCGCCTGTGTCTCTGGGAGAGCCCCGACTTACCCAGGGGGAGAAAGGAAGAAAGGAGGTGTTCTGCTTGTGAATGGGTTTGAGATGTCAGTCACCACCCAGTGGGGACAACAATGGTTGGATACTTAAGTGCAGAGTTCGGGGAGCGACAGAGCTGGGGCAGTCCACTTGGGACTCGTCAGCACGGGGATGGGACTGAAAGCCGTAAGACTGGGGATGCAGTGAGCACAGACGGGGTGTGCAGGGGCCTGCAGACTAACCCCAGGAGCAGCCAGCGTCACAGCCGGGCTGCAGAGGAGGAGTCTGCCAGTGTGAGAGGACTTGACCCAGAGGGAGGCAGGGAGTGAGCGAGGACAGAGCCACACTGGAGCGAGCCATCCCCCAAGTCTTGCCAAATAATCAGATCAATCAAGGCGATCATTTGGTTTGGTAACTTCAAGGAGACTGGAGGCTCTGAGAAGTACAGTCTTGGCGCAGTGATTGGAGTGGGTTCAAGAGAGAAGAGGGACAGGAGAGAATGAGCCCAGAGAATGCTTTCAAAGGACTTGGGCCACCAAGGGGAGGGAGGAAAAGAGGCAATGGTGGCAGGGCAGAGCCCAGGGCCTGAAGAAGTCAGGTCGACAACTTGGGTAGGATAGAAGCTGCTCCTTTCACCTCCTTGACATTTAGCATTCCTTCATTATGAATGGACGAGGCCACCTCCAGCACTGTGACCAGTGTAGGACTCAGCGACACTCAGTCTGCACCACATCGCAGGTGTTGCAGAAACCTGGAAAGATCACTGAGCATTGTCACTATTTCAAGACCCCTGCCAGATTTCAGGACTTCATGCATTAATAGAGAAGCACTCATGGACCACCAGCAACATTGCTTTAGGATATTTTGATAACTGGATTTCAATATCAGCAGCTTCCTTTAGCATCCTGCGTATTTTATGCATTCAGAACCAATGTACTAGGGCTGTAGTGGGTGGCTCAGTGGTTACAGCGCTTGCCTGGCATGCACAAGGACACAGATTTGAACCCTGGCGCCATGTATACAATGGAGTTTCAGAGCAATGAAAGCCACATGAAAAACTAAATAACAAATTGATCCTCTCTCTCTCTCTCACTGTTCCCCTCCTATATATATATAAAGCAATATGCTAAAAAGAGATGCACAGGCCTCATCAGATTGCTAAGGGGATGAAAGGCTAAATAATCAACACCTCCAACGTCATCAACAACCACATAAACATTCAGAGCCTCTGCCAGTGAGGTGCATGGTCAAGACAGGGCCTTTGTTTTGATCTGCTGTTGTTTTGAAGGAGAGAGGAAGCAGTATGTTTGCATGGCTTTGGAAAGGATCCAGGGATAAGGGAAACACTGGCCATGTTGAGAGATGTCCTGGAGTTAGGGACAGCTGGGGCCTGGTGTGCACACAGTTCTCTGCGGGCAGGTCCAGGGCACCAGGAGATGTGGCCGTGGGCACTAGTGGGCATTCTTGGCTTGCAGAGCACCCTGTTGAACAGGAAGATGGATGAAGGGTAAGGGCCAGATGCTGGTCAGCCCTGGGTGCTGGCAAGGCCATTGGCCGATGGACGGCCTTCCCCAGCCAGGCAGCTGTGCCGCGTGGACCCCAAGTGGACAGAGAAAATGACGGTCTCAGCCCCAGCCTTTGTCTTGCCTTTACCTCTGCTTTTTGTGGGACTGCTTGTGAAAAGCGCATTGTTCTAGAATCTGGTCTTCATCAGCCATTCCTCTTTCTCTGCTGTCTGACACCTGCTCTTTTCTGCAAAGCAGGAGCGTAATGAAGGCCGCTCGCTGTCCACTGTGAGGACAGGATTTGAGATTCGGGGGGTGGAGGAACTGCATCTGATCTGGGTAGGAAGCATTGAGAAGGCCCCTGTGTGACTGCAGACAACCGGACCACGAAAGTAGTGGGGGCGTGGCTTCTCTGCCTTTCTCCTCTTCTCTCGCTTGCCTTTGCAGGGCAGGCCTGGCCGTGGGGAGAGGGAGCTGCCCTCCTAGACAGCTCAGATCTGTGTATTCCAGCCAAGGGACTGGAATTCAGTGGCTCTGTCCTTGGAGAGCTTTAAGGATGCTGATGCCCAGGCCCCCCCCAGAGAGTCTGGGGCATGCGTTGAGGGGTCTGCACGTGGGAATTTTGGAGCTCCCCTCCCCGGCCAGATGATTTGGATCTGCAGCCAGGTTTGAGAAACACTGCGTTGATTGATGCGACTTTTAAAGGTGCTGATAGGCACTTTAAGAGTCTAAAGTAGCTATGCGTTGTGGTGCACGCCTCTAACCCCAGTGAGCGGGGAGACTGAGGCAGGAGGATCTCAAATTCAAGGCCCGCCTTAGGGACTTAGTGAGACCCTGGCTCAAAATAAAAAATAATACGGTCTGGGGATGTGGCTCAGTGGTAGAGCTGGGTTCCATTCCCATTTCCCAAGAGGCAGGGGGAGTTTGAAACCGTTTAACGAAGAGTCATGTCCAAGTGTCTGCTCCACTGGGCCTGCCTGCCATGGGCTCCCTGAGATGGGGACAGACGTGCCTGCTGACCTTTCCTCTGTCCCCTGAACACTCTCTGATCTACTGTGCGCCTTTGGCTCTCAGATTCCTTCTGTCTCCAATCCTCTTCTTCATCTTACCTGTGTTCTTCCCCATCCTGACTCTGCCCTGCCACCTGTCAAAGTTCCTTTGGACAACCATGCATCCAGAAAGAAGGGGTTTGGTTCCTGCCTTCCCGATAGCCCACAGAAACCTGCTTAAACCACCTGGGCCCTCTTCCGGGGTCCCCAGCCCCTCTTGGGCACTCAGCCTATCCCATTTGTTAACTCCTGCCCAGGGCTGGGGATAGAACCAGGCATCCACAGCCCTTTTTATTTTTCATTTTGAGACAGGGCTTCACTAAGTTGCTGAGGCTGGCCTTGAACTTGTGATCCTCCTGCCTCAGCCTCCCGAGCTGCTGGGATTATAGGCATGTGCACCTGGCTCAATATGTACTTTTTAAATGTTCAAGAAGTTTAGAATTAGTTGGTCCAGGTATGAGGTTTCAGATTGAGAAGTCCTGGTGAAAGCAAAGGCCCTGCTAATAAAACAGCACGTGGCCTTGCTTGCTCAGCCTTCCCAGAGGTGAGCAGGCTGTGCCCCATCTCTGAAGCCACTGGGTGCCACCGGATACCTTTGCCTGCCCTCAGGACTGGCTACAGAATTTGCAGAACCCAGTGCAGATGAAAATACAGGGCCCCTTGTTTGTAAATCATTAAGAATCTCAAGGTGGCAGCCGCAGTGCTTACAGCCAAGCGTGCCATGCTCCCGTGTGACGCTGCTGGTCAGCCAAGCACCCAGTCCAGGAATTGGACATAGGGAGTTTTCTTCTCTTAAAGGGATGAGAACATTCATCAGGAGCTGAAACAAACAGGAGACACTCTTGCAGTGTTCTGTAGGAAAAAAATAAGCTTTTATGGGCTTATTTTTCCTTCAAGTGCCGCCCATATGCCTTTGCGAATATCTGCCAAGGAGGAGACTTTGGAAAACAAAGCTGTTGCTGGTCTCCCGTGCCCCGCGTGGCCGCCAGTTCAAACAGACCTGGGCTTCCAAGCCCCAGTTTTCTCCCGTCTGCGGGAGCTGCGGGGCCTGTGGGCTGCTTCTTGCTCCCAGACCCCTCTGCTCCAGGTCTCCGACCCTCTCGGGGGCCCAGGCCCTAGGAAGTGAAATGTGGGAGACAAGAGTCCCATCTCCTCCCTCCTTTCCTTTACAGAGTCACCCAGTAGGGAAAGAGCTAAGGCAAACAGCCCGTGATGGAAAACTCCCTGGGCACTGTGATGTTGCCCTTGGCCCCCAGCGTTAGGCCCGGCACTGTCCAGGGGAGGACGACGCAGATCACATGGAAGGAGGAATGTTTTGAGCTTAACAGCGCCAAGAATCACTCCTGAGCTGGCAAGTTGGAACATAGAGACATTGGTACAAACCTCAAAAACAGACTTCTACACTGCTTCTGTGTAAAGCAAGATCTTTTCTGATATAAGCAAGAAAATGGTTTTTTAAAATGAACATATTCAATTTTATTGGCCTACATCTTAGGAAAAAGTAAATTGGAGGAAATATTTATTAGTTCTACTCTGAGACAGGGTCTTGCTAACTTGCTAAGGCTAGCCTCCAATTTACAATCCTCCTGCCTCAGCCTCCTGACTTGTTAGGACTATAGGCCTGCACCATGGTGACCAGCTTATTAGTAATATTTTCATAGCACCAAAAGAAGAATCTGAGTTTCTTTCTTTGTGCAGATTTCCCTGTAGAGGCCTCATGACGCATGGCCCCATCATACAGATGGTGAACACAGTGAACTCAAGAGATGGGTGGATCAGATGGAGCCAGATGATGAGGGAGGCTGGTCAGCCTTGTGTGACTCACCTGGCTGTCCCTCTCAGAGCAGTGGCTTCCCAGAGCTGTCTAGGAGATGCCAAGATAATATGTGTAAAAACCTGAAAGCCAGGTTGGATCCCCCATATCACAAAAATAAAACAAATAAGCCAAAAACCAGAAAATAAACCCCTGAAAGCCCAGCAGGGGAGGGCACCAAGGAATACAGTCAAGGGGTGTCCTACTGAGGTTTTATCATCCTCCCAGGTAAATCAGTTCCCCAGTCCCAGGAACCAAGCAGAGACAGGCACCAGCCTGGATGCTGGGAGACAGCGGGGGCTGGGCAATCCTCTGCTTTCCTGACCTCAAAACCAAACCCAGAGCTTAAGAGATACTCGCTGGGTCATGAGGGCTGGAGCAGTGGCTCCACGAAAAAGCACTGGCCTGGAATGCACGAGGATCCGGGTTCGAACCCCAGCACCACGAACACAACTAGGTTCAGGAAAAACAAAAACCCAGATGAAAAAAAATAAAAATTAACTCTCTCTTAAAAAGAGAGAGAGAGGGCTGGAGTGGTGGCTCAGCAATTATGGTGCTTGCCTGGGATGCACAAGGATCCAGGTTCGAACCCCAGCACCACATGCACTATGAAGTGTCAGAGCAGCAAAAGCCACGTGAAAAACTAAAATAAAATTGATTCTCTCTCTCTCTCTCTCTCTCTCTGTCTCTCTCTCATTGAAAATGGGAGGAATTAAACCCTTTGGCAGGAATGCACAGCCAAAACCCAGCACCCTGAGTGGCTGCAAGGCTTGGGGTGCTCCCGGGGTACTAGTTACAGTTCCCTTTCTGCTTTGTCTAGGGTCCCCTGCCTGTCCTGGGCAGGCTGCAGCAGCTATTGGGATGTGGCTCAAGGTAGCTGAAGGATTAACTCACAGTTCAGAGAGCATGGAATTTCCACTCTTCAGCACTGTGTTTTGCCATGACTGAGAGAGCTCTAGAAGTTTCCTTCCCCTTCTCAGCTGCCAGTGTGCAAATGGGGTGGGCAGGGATGGGTGTTGCCGGGGTGAGGAGGATGTCTCAGTCTAGAAACTCTGAGCACTTTGCCTGAGCCTCTTTGCAGGAGAAATGAAGGAATCAGAACCAGGAGAAGCAGGCAGTGATGACAAGCCTCCCAATCCGATGTGGGGTCTTAGAGCACCCACAGATTTAGTCCTCCCAATTTGAGGCCCAGCAAATGACAAGAGTTCTGCCCAGACACCCAGGAAGTGGATTCTTGTCCTTCCTGGCTCATTGGAAGCCAGGAGGCCCTCACTCCCAGCAGTTTAGGGTCCCCTGGGCTCCAGGCCCAGCTGAAGTTGCTTTTCTAGGTGGGCACAGTGACCGTGTCACCTCACCCACACGCCTGACCGGTGGGAGCCTCACAGCTTCTGACACACGCAACTTGCAAACCCAGCCACCCCCAGTTCATAGCTTCACCCCAAACTCACATGCAGAATCCTTGGGTCCCATTCGCCCTGCTCCTGGGGACCCCAGCTGGGACACTGCGGAGCTCTTGTCTTCCTTGCTCCACCGACGGGGAGTTTCAAGTCCGGGACATTTGAGAGAAGATTGTGTAGACAAGGACCGTGCTCTCTGAGCAAGGCCTGTGTGGGCACCTGTGCCCTTGGGTGGGAAGATTAACTACCCCGTGCGCACGTATGAGGTGGCTTGGTGCAGGCAGACATTCAAGACCAACCAGAAATGTCATTTCTGCATTTCGGAACAAGAGTGCCTGAGACATCTACCCACGGCCATCTCCTTCCTAAAATGCCCTCTAATGGCTCCCGGCGACTGGCGGCTAGATCCTTACCTCCCCAGGTGGACCTTGAGGCCACCCACGGTCCAGCCCCGCCCCCTGCCTCAGCGCCTTACCCTGAGCCCATTGGCCGCTCACCTGCTGTTCTGCATCCTTGTCCAGGGCGACCCCAAAGAGCCACCCAATTCCTGTCAATGACTAGAAGCCCTCGGCAAATCCTCTCCTGAGCCCTGGGCGTCTGACCACAGTGACCTCTGAGCCTCTCACCTGGCAGATGTCCCCACACTGCTTTGGACTTTTCTCCTATTGAGTAACTCAGTTTCTCAACCCACCGGCTTTGTGGGTCCTACATATGCGTCACCAGTTCTGATCAAAAAGTGACTTTTTTTTTTCTCCAACTGCAGGGAGAAATGGTTGATAAAAGATAAAATACGTCCGTGGGTGGAAGGTGGAGCTGGTGGGTCAAGGGGAACCATGCAGAACAGTGGCAATGTGCCCTGAGTTGAAGATAAGAGACATAGGGAAACAAGAAGCCAGCGCCCCCTGAAGACAGTGTGACATTGGCGTGGAGGGCCCGGGAGGGCTGGGGCAAGCTCTGCTGGAAGTCAGGACAGCTGCTGATTGCTGATTGTGGCCCGGGGATCAGCCACGCTGGGAGTGCTCCGTGCTCCAGCGCCTTCAGGCTGGCGATTCCGGAACTCAAAAGTGTGTTCGTAGCCACGCACTAACACGACTCGACATGCATTTTTGACCCTTCCTTATTGAAACTCTGTGGTCGAGAATGTGGGTGGCCAGGAGCCACCCAGAGCACTCCTAAGTCTTCCGGCTTTGGCTGGAGCTTAACAAAGAATTCAGGAAGGAGCTGTGGGGTGGGGCAGTGGGCCTGGGTGTGGACCAGAAGCCTGTTCCCTGTGTCCCTGCAGTGGGTGGTGATGGACAGGAAGGGAAGCTCTGGAGCAGCACCAGGACCGGGAGCAGCTCCCAAGCCTCTGCTAAGCATTGCTGATGGCAAACTCATCCTTGACCCAACCGGCAGAGCTTCCAGTTTTGCCTATTTGGAAGAAACAGTCCTAAACGAAAATGGCTCAGGGTTGGTCCTGGGTCCGGCTCCTCCGTACACACTGTCCCACCGTCTGTGCCAGGACGCTTACATACAGCCGCCCCCGCTCGCCCAGCGGCACCTCCACCCTACCTGAGGCTGGGACAGGAATGGGCTGACCAGAGATAGAGCACTGGCTCTTGTTAAGCAACAATACTTCAAGAAAATCGGCCCAGCTAGGGGCACTGGCACGTGGAGGGAAATGCTAGCCACATTTTCATGCTGGAAGTTTCTGTAGATGACTGTTTGTAATTTTGCCTTTGGGACGATTTGGCTACATTTAATTTAAAACTGCCTTCGATTTCCTGGACCTGATGGTGTATTTTTGGGAAATCCAGTGGAGAGAGAAAATATAAACTCTAAATTGTTTTATTATTTATGATATTTTAAGAAGTATTTCATTTAGCAACGAATGAGGAGGAGGTAATGCTATATTTTGTAGACATTTCATTAAGCCTTGTTTCGTCTTGATTTTCTTTGAAACGATCACTCCTGTTCTGGCCTGAAGATCGCAAGGACCCAGGCCTGAGCTGCTGATGGATAAAACAGCTTCTCCTTGGCCCAGGGCAAAGCTACAGGGACATCGCATGTCCCCGTGTAAATATAAGGGTATCGATTTGCTTTTCATTCATCCCGTAGGCTTTGCACTCAGCCTGTGCAGGCACCAGGGAGGGTGGTGAGCAACACAGATCCTTCCTCCTTCTCAGGGCGCTGGGGCACAGCACACAGACAGCTGGCCCGCACCAAGGAAATTAGGGGGCAGGGAGGTTGGTCTTGGGGGCTCCAGCTCTTCTTGCTCAGACCTCTCTGTCAGTGTCACTACAGCATGAAGGAAATGAGGGTTCTTCTCTGTCTGCAGCCACCGAGGTGCCTGAGTCAGCCTATGTTTGCTTCCAAGAACTGACAACTCAGGGGTGGAAGGGTGAGCTGACGCGTGCAGAGCCCAGGCCCAGTGCGCTGTCCATCGGGAGCATGGCTGAAGGAGTGTCTGTGCCACCTCTTCATGGAGAGGGATGTTTGGATGCCAGGCTTCTAAGGTGCTGCTGCAGGACTCGGGGCCTCCTGAGGGACTCGTCTGGGGAGGGCCCCGTCTGGGGAGGGCCCTGTGTTGATGGAGGTTGTCTGGTGACAGGCGGAACAGGAAGCCAGGATCAGGCCCAACTGCAGGAGCTGAAGAGACAACCAGTCTCAGCACCTCCTCACCTGGCAACGGGCCCGCATATGTCCATTGCAGGGATGGGCCATCTCCTGTTGTCACTGATGAGGACCCAGGGCTCAGTGGCTCACCAGAGTGGAGGAGCTTGGGGGCACCTGGACCATCCCCTGCTCAGACAATCTGGACTTTTGTTCCAAATAAAAGGAAATCCCATGAAACTGCCCCAAGAACAGTGAGGCAGGAGTGGGTGAGAGCCAGGTTCTTTGTTTGTAGAGCTGTCCCTGAGATCCGGGTTCGAAAGCCCCATGTTCTGGGTTAAAATCATGCTTTCTGACATAAAGAATGAACTGCGAGGGGCTGGAGCGTGGCTCAGTGTTTACAGCACTTGCCTGGCATGTGTGAGGATGTGGGTTCAAACCCCAACACCACGTACACAACAAAGTGTTGGAGCAATGAAGGCCATAGGAAAAACTAAATAAAATTGATTCTTTCTCTCTCTTAAAAGAAAGACAGAAAGAAGAAAGAAGAAAGAAAGAAAGAAAGAAAAAAAGAAAGAAAGAAGAAAGAAAGAAGGAAAGAAAGAAAAACAATGAACTGTGAATTCAGAGATCACTTTTCACCAAGTAAGTATCCCTGACCTTGGCCAGCATAGCTCCTGGGGCTGCCACAGATAGCCAAGCACCACAAACTGGGAGCTGGAGACATCAGGACTTTATTCTCTAACAGTTGTGGAGGCTGGAAGTGCACAGCCAAGGTCTCAACCCACCCAGCTTCCTGAGACTCTGCGTAGAGCCCTCTCTGCCATCGCACCTGCGATGGGGGCCGCTGTCCTTGGCCTTCCTTGATTGGCAGCTGCAGCGCTGCAGTGCCCGCCCCTGCCATCACATGACTCCCTCCCTGCAGCTCTCTCATGAGGACTCCAGATCAGACTGGATTAGGGCCCACACTACCACCCTCATCAGCAAAAGCCCTATTTCCAGATAAGGGCACGTTCACGGGTGCCAGGGGCTAACTTTATGGGGGCAGAATTCAGCCCTTAACAGCTAGTCATAGGTGTGTCCTACTGGTTCCTTAGCACCAGTTCTGTGACATGGGGTGAGGCTGTGATCTTCATCAGGAACAGAAAGATCTCATCTCATGCCAGTGACTCCCACACCCAGCTGAGCCAGCATAGAAAGGCGCTGGACCAGTGGCTGCTGTCCCAGTCAGGGCCCTTGCAAACCCAAGGCAAGGCGCCTCCCAGCCCCGCACTGCTCTCAAGCTGCCCCTTGTCTCATGACGTCCTTTCATCCTGCGTGAGTGCCAACAGCGTGACATTAAAGGCAAAACAAGCCACTGTCCAGAAACCGTGGAGCCCCCTCTTCCCATCAATCATGAATTGCGATATTTTCCCCTTCCTTGAAGGAATCCTTCGTAAGTAACCAGCATTGCTATTTCTTTTTAAGGAGAGAGAGAGGGAGAGAGAAAGAATCAGCTTTATTTATTTTTTCATGTGGCCTTTGTTTCTCCAACACTTAGTTGTGTATGTGGTGCTGGGGTTTGAACCTGAGTCCTTGAGCATGCCAGGCAAGCGCTGTAACCACTGAGCCACTGCTGCCGCCCCAGTAACCATCATTATTAATAGGGCTTCGTAGTTTACTTAGAGTCAGAGATCATTTCGCCTAGTTAGGAAAATTACAAATTGAGGACAGGAAAGGTAATTGGTGGCAACTGTAGGGAAGGCTTTGACCGAGTTCCTTCCTCCACCGTTTCAGCGCAGTCACTAACCCTCCCACAGGCTGTCAAAAGGCAGTTTCCTGAGCAAGGGGGCCTGGGGCGGGACACAGGGCACTGGATTGGGGCTCATGTAGGGAAGTTCGTGTTTTTGCTTTTATCTTCAAAGGTGAGGTGTAGCTGAGTTCAGGCTGTGGCTTCTTAGGCTTTGTCACTGCAGAGATGTCTAAGCTAATGCTGGCCAGGTGGCCTGAAACAGGAAGTATATGAAACACGATCCCATTTTTATTTTCCGGTTGCCCATAATTTAGCTCACAACGATCTCAACACCAGGCATTTTGACGTGGTCCTGTATTTGCTAATTGCTCCTTTTGCTCCCTAGATACTGGGACATTTAACTTTTTGGAAGAGATAAATGCCCAAAACTTGCCAGCTAAGGTTCACAGGGACCATGTGACAATATGACAACCAAAAAATTATGTCTTAACATACAAAGAGATAAAAGAATTGAAAGTGGAAATTGAAGCTGATATTTACACACTCATGTTCAAAGAGGCACTATTCACAATAGACAAGATGTGGAAGCATCCCAAGTATCCACTGAGGGTGAATGGACCAACAAAATATGGCACCTGAAAGGTGGAATATTACTCAACCTTAAAGAGGAAAGAGATTCTGACACTTGTTACAATGTGTATAAGTCTTGAAAACAGTAAGATAAGTGAAATAAGCTAGTCCTAAAAGGACAAATTCTGTATTCTTCCATTTATATGAAGAACTTAGGATAGTTAAATTCAAGTAGAAGGCAGAATGGTGGGTTATCGGGAACTGGAAGAATAGAAACATGGGGAGTCACTGGTTAATATGTGGAGTTTTGATTTGGGAAGATGAAAAGGTCCCGGAGATTGACGGTGATGATGGCTGTCAAACGACTCGAGTGTGAGCTGTCCACTTGAAGTAGCTAAAATGGTAACGTATGTTACTGTGCTTTCTTTGGTCAGTTTTCCATTACTATAACAAAACATCTGAGAACCAACTGTAAATAAGAAAGATTTACCTTGGCTCTCAGCTTCAGAGGTTTCAGTCTTCGGCCTCCTGGTCCTGCTGCTCTTGGGCCTGGGGGAGGCAGCACTTGGAAGCGGGGAGCGTGTGGCCCAGCAGAACTGCTCACCTCATGGCTAGGACAGGACAGAAAGGGGAAGATGAAGAGACCGGGGTCCCACAACCCCTTTTGAGGACACCTCTGTGATCTACGGCCTTCCTCTAGGGCCCTCTTGGAGTTTCCACCACTTCCATTAGTTCCGAGCGGGGCACTGAGCCGTTAACACGTGGGCCTTGAGGTCGGTCCAGGTCCCGACCACAGCAGAATCTCATCTCACCACGGATCACACACAGGAGCCCTCCGAGCTGAACCGCCCCATGGAATGCAGTGGTGTGGCCGTCCCCTAGTTCACGAGCACGGAGTTTCGTTGGAATCAATGTTCTAGATACTATTAGTTGAAGCAACACTCTGTCTCCACTCCACCTAATTCTGAGAGCCAAGGGGCAAATCCAGGCCCCAGCCTACACCAGGAGAGGGCGACTGAAAGGATTTAGGGCCAGGAGGCACTGAACTTGGGCAGGGAGCCCTCTTTCCTCAGGGCTGCACGGGGGAGGCGTTGGAGCCTCACAGGAAGAGGTGGCCGGGTAGCCCACAGCAGGGCCCGGTGGGCAGTAGACTGCAGGAGCTGCTCTGGTCAAAGGTCAGGTCTGCCCTGCAGGCCTGTGATTGCCGCCCAAGCACCATCTACTGGCGCCTGCAGTGTCTCAGACCTTATAATTGCCTCAGTGTTTTCACGGTGAGGTCGCCTAATGGCACCCACAGCTGTGCCCCGGTGGTGGCTGCTATCACTGTCAGGCATCTTGTCCAGGTCTCTCAGCTGATCTTAGGGATCTGGGCTTTGCCCTGAGTTCCTTCCTCTGCCTGTTTCCAGCCCAGAATCACCAACCCTCCCACGGGCTGTCAAAAGGCAGTTTCCTGAGCAAGGGGGCGTGGGGTGGGACACGGAGAGCTGGATTGGGGCTCATTGTGGGAATTGCCCCAAGCACGGTTTCCCGAACGGTCTTGCTCTCCACGCCCACTCCCAGGTGTGACCTCTCAAGGGCCTGGCTTGAAACACCTTCAAAATATGTTGGTTGTGTGGGCTGGAGCTGCGGCTCAGTGGTAGAGTGCTTGCCTGGCATGCACGAGGACCCGGGTCCGATCCCAGAACCACACACACAACTAAGTGGAGGAAAAACAAAAACCAGACGGAGAAACAAAAATCAATCTCTCTCTTCCTCTCTAAAAAAAACCACAAAAAACAATAAACAATAAAATAACGTTGGTTGCCACCGGGGGCAGAACCGGGACAGAGTCTGAAGGGCACCCAGGTGCCACTGGGTGCTCTGAATACTCAATCCCACACCCGTGGAACCAACCCATGCCCTTCTCCCCCGGCTCTGCCCCCCAACACACGCAGTTACACACGTGGGCACGAGCACATGTTTTTTTTTTCCCTTGGAATGACTTCTAGCAGCAGAAAAGCCAGATCCTTCTGAAGTCTCAGCAACTAAGGCAGAAAGGGGAATCACTGAGCCAGAGAAAGGCCTCCCTGCCTCGAGCTGGATTAGGGGCCTGCTCGACCTTCACCTTTTTCAGGACAAAGCTTCGGTCAGTTGCTCCCCTAATCCTGTCTCCACCTAACCAACGAGGTCGCACGTGGCGTCGGGGCACAGTCTGGCCCGTGAACAAAGGTCCCCAGGCACCCCAATGGCCTTTGACCCCAGAGGCTCCTAGAGACAGGCGCGTGACCAGCTCCTCGGCTCCCTTCTCGGCTGCGGGAAGCAGCAACAACACATGAAGCTTTGAAAACCAGAGGAGCAGGGGCCTAACGTCGCGAGACGCGACGCCACCCTTGTGACTGCCAGGTTCCTCTGGGCCTTTTCACGTTGGCTTTGGAGATTTACGTTCCCCGGGAAGACAGTTCGCTGCAGGATCTTGCTGCGTCCGTGTAGCCTGGTAATAAAAACCATCTGCCTGAAACCTTTCTGGAACAAAATGGGCATAAACCAATAAGCAAATGGTCATAAAAGATCAGGAGAGCAGTGCGACTGCTTCCGAAAGCGGCCTGGCTCACAGGCCACAGGCCAGTGCTTGCGGGAGGTGGGTGGCTTCTGAGGTCACGTGGGCGGCTGCTGTGAAGCACTGTATGGACTTGGAATAAATCCAGTGCACGTCGGGAAGGCGGGCAAGGATGAGCGGGCCCTGCTGTCACCCTGAGCACCCACTCTGTGCGTAGGGCTTCACCAGTAGGGGGAGAATTGCAGCAGGAGCCCCAGCAGTGGTTGAATCTGGTGCCCCCAAAAGTCACCCAGAACTTCAGAATGTGACCTCATTTGGAAATAGGGTCTTTGTTGATGTGATTAAGATCTGATGAGGTTATGCTGGATAGGATGGGCCCAAATTCAGTGGCTGCCATTTTTAGAGAAAGAGAGGGTCAGTCCGGGGGGGCGGGGTCAGTCAAGAGAAGATGGAGGCCCAGAGTGGAGGATGCAGCTTGAGCAGGGAGCACCAAGGAGCGCTGAAGCCACTGGAGTCTGGAAGAGGCCGCAGGATTCTCCCCTGGAGCCTTCAGAGTGATCTCAGCCTTATGACACCTGGAGTTTGGACTTCCGGCCTCTGCACTGTGGGAGAATACAGTTCTCTGAATGGGGAAACACAGCAGGTCCCCTGCCTGGCTGGGGTCCTGGAGCCCTGGGGCTTCTTCGGGAGAGGTGGGACACAGATCCAGGGACTCCTGCAGATTCTTCTAAGTTAGGGGTTATGGTCCAGGAGCAGGACGGAACTTGCTTGGGAGTACACTCATTTGCTGGCTTGTTTTCCTGCCACCGAGGGGAGATTGAGACTCTCTGAGGCCCAAAGAAGGAAAATGGCAGGGCCCAGTGAGCTGCTGGGAAGAGGGGACTCTGAGAAGAGGCTGTTGTCCTGTCCTCCTGGCCTCGGGTTCCATTCCACAGATTGGAATGGGGTGCACTGCAGAAGCCCCAGTGGAGCTGGGGTCTGAGTAGCAAGGGCTGCTCTTCTGGACGTGAGGAGAAATGTGAGAAAGCCTAGATTTGTGTGTGTGTGTGTGTGTGTGTGTGTGTGTGTGTGTGTGTTTAAGACAGAGGGATAGTGAAAGAGAAAAAGAAAGAATTAACTTTTATGTAGTTTTTCAGGTGGCCTTCGTTGCTCCAACACTTCGTTGTGTATGCGGTGCTGGGGTTTAATCCTGTGTCCTTGTGCATGCTAGGTTAAGTGCTGTAACCACTAAGCCACCACTCCAGCCCCGAAAACCTAGCTTTTTGGCTTCTGATGAATTAGCACAGGTTTAATACTCTCAGCAAGACAGTGCTCCTGTAGGCTAGGAATGGGCAAGAGATAATTTTCAAAATTCCTTTAGGTCCTATTACCATGTGAAGACTCAGGCCTGGCGATTGGATCTGTTAATTTCTGACAATCTAGAAAACTCAGGACATTGCATACAAGACCTTGCCAAGGGGGAAGCTCAGTTCCACTGGGCTGGTGCTTGGGAAGGGGAGCCCACAAGGGGGATCCAGTGTCACACACTTGCTCTGATCGTCCCCACATCTATCATCCTGGGGGAGAGCTTTGCTTCTGCTCCCTGTTGGAATCCTGGAAGGAGTGAGACCCATCTCAACATGGGGGCACAGCTGGGAGTTGAGGGGGATGGATGAGTGTAAGTTAGAAATCCTGGCTGCCTTCCTCCCCTGAGTGGCATGCAGGGGACCAAGGGTTCTCATGTGTCCCCAAAGCAGGTACAGAATGCAGCCAAGGGTTTGGCTAGGAACCAATGGCCCTTCTTGACCAGGACTGGAGTGGAAATCCCAGCAGGTCTTGGGGAACTGCATAGGTGAGAGCCTCCAGTCCACAGTCCCTCAGGCCATGGTCTTCAGCAAGGACATCTAGTGGATGGTAGACTCAGACCTCTGGTCCTGGGTGGACGCTTGTCAGCCCACTTACAAGCACCAGCACAGTGGCCTGAAGAGTGCACAGAGAGGACATCCGTTCCTTTCCCCTGGAAACCAGAAACTTTCCAATATACCTGCTGCCATCTAGGATGTGACTGGGTGGGTGGGAAGCATGGATGAGAGCTGACTCGGGCATTTGCCTACTGGAGCCCACATCAATCAAAGGGGATTCCTTCAACCAAAGAGGGTGACAGAAAATTAATGACAAACTAAAGTCCCCTCTGCCACATGTGGGAGAGGGTCTTACAAGGAAGAGGACTGAAGAAGCCACTTGACCCTGCATGGGTGAATGGTCTTGGAGAATCTGAGACCTCACTACCTGGCACGGAAGGATGACTGTTAGAGACTGGATTGTGCTCCTCCAAATTCTGGTGTTGAAGTCCTAATCCCCAGTCCCCCGGAAGTGGCTTCATTTGGAGATGGGGACTTTAGAGATGCAATGAAAGAAAAGTGAGATCACACGGGTGAGTCCTAATTCAATGTGATTAGTGTCCTCATAAGAAGAGGAATTAAAACACAGGCACACACAGAGAGATAGCCGCGTGAAGACAGGGAGAAGATGCCATTTACCTGCCAAGGACAGTGGCCTCAGGAGCCCCCAACCTTGCTGATACCTAGATCTCAGACTCCCAGTCTCCAGAACTGCAAGGAAATGAATTTCTCTTATTACAGCCGCCAAGTGTGTGGGACTTTGTTACAGCAGCCTTGACAGACTGCTACAAGGATGTGCTTGAGGTCACAGGAGACCGAACCTCCCTGCGGACAGCTGTGTTGACCGAGGACCGCACGGGAGCCTGGCACTGCCTTGACCCACCTTGGATGACCCTGTTACATGAGATCCCAGTGCTGAGGATCCAATTCCACACACAGATGGAGCTAGTTTCTCACCGGATCAGCTTTGCTCTGAACTGAGTGTGGTGAGGGCCTCACGCACGCGGGGCAAGCTCTCCACTGCTGAGCTGCCGAGCACTCCATTGTGGGGGCGGCAGAGAGCTTGCCTCCCATGCACCACGACTCAGGTTTGGTCCCCGGCACCATGGACACAGAGACCTGCGCTGCTTGCGGCAAAGCAGCCCTGAGAGCTAGGGTTATAAATGTCATTGCTCCACGTACACAATTCAGTGTCGGAGAAACAAAAACCAGATGAAAAAATACACCAAATGGATTCTGTCTCTCGCTCTCTTAAAACAAAACAAACGAACAGGAATCCCTCCATCATGGAGTGGGGTGAAGGCTTGAGACAAAAGCCACATTTAGTCGTGGAAAAGTAAATTTACAAAATTTTACCTCCCCGAGGTTTGTAGCCTAGCAAGGTCACACTGAAATGTGGGCATAATCCAGATCACAGAAGCAGGTGCCACTCACTCTGATGTTTGTGGCGGGGACTTGAACAAGAGTCCTCAGTGTAGTTAGCTTGGTTCTCAGGGCTAGAGCCCCAGCCCGTGGACTGAGGAGCAATGGATTTTATCGCCTCGTGAGCTGGGTTGAATAGAGTCCCCACCCCTCCCCAAAGTCCTCATCCACCTAGAGCCTCCGCATGTGGCCTTGTTTGGAAGCAGGAATGTTGCAGGGGTCATTAGTTGAGATGAGGGCATTCGGGATGAGCAGCCCTAATGCAACGTGGCTGGTGACCTTAGCAGCAGAGAGCAGATGGAGTGCAGAAGGCATGTGACAACAGACACAAAGGTGGCAGGGATGCCGTCATGAGCCAAGGGACATCAAGGAGCGTTGGCAACCACTGGGAGCAGAGAGGCAGGGAAGCCCTCTCCCTTAGAGTCCGAGGAGAAGCCGGGGCCTTGCTGATACCTTGCTTAGGGACTTGCGGACTCCGGACTTGGAGAGGGTAAGTTTCAGTTGTTTTAAGCCACCCGATCTGTGTGAAGGAATACACGCGTTCTAAACTCAGGTCCTGCAGGAGGGGGCTGCGATTACGGTGGCTTCCAAGCGGGAACTGGCAGGGGACTCAGGGCATGGGAGGGTCACCCAGCTTCTGCATGGAGCACCCCTGGCACCCTTCCCTAGCGGAAAGCACCCAGCACGGACCCCTGCAAGCAGTGCGTGCAGACCATTCCACCAGGGAAGGCCAAGCATGGGCAGCAAACCCGGGTGCTCCTTGCTGGCATCCAGGAAGCAGCTTAGGCCTGTTTTCTTTCTCTTCCTTTCAGGTTGGTCTTTCGTATCTCCAAGAACTCTTATCTCTCGGCAAACTCAGGTGGGCCCCACGTGAGCTCTGAAAATACGGAACTTCAAAGCTTCTGCACAAATCGTCTCCAAGGCCTGACCAGCCGGGGGAAGCCAGGAGGAGGCCCGGAAATCGCCCCTTCCATCACGGCAGTTTAACTGGTCATTGTTTCCCTGCGCAGGTCACATCTCTTACCCTACCTGTCCCTCCGGGTCCTTAATGGAGATGCCTGCAGAGCCCCCTCTCAGGCGGGGTCAGGAGAGCTCTGCTGCGGGGCGCCTTGGTGGGGCCTGGTGGCCCAGGAGGTTCCATTTCATTGTAGCCTCCAGGGTACTCTGGGAAGTGGACGGCAACCCTGGGTCTCCCTGACTCCAGTCTCAGCCACGCCGAGGCCGGTGCGGGCTGTGCACAGGGACGTTGGCAGGAGGGGGTGCTTTTGGGAGCCGGGAGAATTGTGAGTGGAGGGAAGAAGATTAAAATAGCCACAATAATGCCTTTTCTCTGGTCCTGGAAAATCTACCCGGAAATTTATTTTGCATTTCTTGTCTGGAGTTAGCTATTAAACAACAATTAATGGGCAAAATACTTGCACAGCAGCGTGGTGACAGTGGAATAAGAAGTTTTCAGTCTCAGGGGCCGGACGGGCCTTCTAAAGTGAGCGCTGTCATAGGTGACGGGACATGAAGATGGCTGAGGCAGACGGCAGAGCTCTTGTCCCCTCCACCCAGGAGAAGACATGCAGAGCGGGCTCCCAGCGTTGCTTCAGCTCCCAGAGACATCATCGGGCGGGTCTCGGTTCTGGCTCTGGTCAGCCTGCTGTATCCCCTGGTGTGACGTTAGGCCTGCTCTATGGTGGCACTGGGGGGCCCTTGTGGGCTCCAGGGCCCTGCTGGCCTGAACGTGGTCTCTGTGCTTTTCTTCCAGGTGGTTTACCCTAGACCTGTGGCCCTCTACCTGCTTACTCAGTCTCAGGGCCCACCGTGGTTCTGAAGTGACGGATGGGAGACCTTTGTGCTGCTCTTAGGACATGTCCCCGAGGGAGGGAGAGGGATGCTACAGTGACAGAGAACCTCGAGGAGCAGATAACGCTGCAGGCATGGGCTTGGGAGCCAGCGAAGCCCGCGGCTCCTGGCAAACGGCCTTACAGCCTGCCCGAGATGGGCCAGGCCAGCGTCACCCACTGCAGGCTTGAACTGGAGGGGACGGCCAGGGCCGTAGCCTAGTGAAGAAAATGGATGTTTTATTTTCCCTTTGAAACAGCTTGTTACCAAAGTGGGAGAACAAGGCCCACTCTTTTTTTGTCCCTAAAGAGAGAAGAAAGTGAGAGAGAGAAAGAGAGACAGAGAGAATCAATTTTTATTGAGTTTTTCACATGGCTTTCGTTGCTCTGACACTTAGTTGTGTACGTGGTGCTGGGGTTTGAACCCGTGTACTTGTGCATGCCAAGCAAGCGCCGTAACCGCTGAGCCACTGCTCTAGCCCCTCGAGGCCCACTCTTGACAGTCACTCAGCACTCCATCACCAGAAAAGTCCTGTCGTTTCCCAGGAGGCTCAAGGCCTCCGCTGAATACGTGGCTCTTGTGACGTCTGACATGGAGAGGGAAATGGAGCATGGGACGAGGCTGCTGCGTCTGCCAGCTTCCTCCTCGGGAACGTGGCCCCTGTCACCCAGGAGATGCTCCTTCCAGGTTCCCCGCATCTTCCCTGCCCAGTCACCCTCCATCCCCTGCAAACCTGCCCTGAGCCTTCTTTTCTCCCTGAGCCCCTGCACTAGTTGCTGGGGCTGCTGAACAATCACCAGAGGGATTAGGGCTCGCTGTACTCTGGGGTGCGCGCTTCTCAACTCTTACTTGAATCTATGGCAGCAACATTGCCCCAAAATGTCACTTCCTGAGGTTCTGGGAAGGACATGAAGTTCAGGGAGCACCATTCAACCCAGTGACCCTGTCTTGCTGACACTGAGGTTGTCCTGGGAACTGCCACGCCTTGAACCACACCTATCTCCGCAGAGTCCTCTTCTGTTCCAGGAGGCAGGGGACACCCTCCTCTCAGCATCATGCTAAAGTTCATCATGAGCCTGGCCCTGGTTCAAGTCCAGATGACTGCAGCTGACTCAGCGCCCTCCCCGGCATGCGTCTTCCTCCTATCCACGTGGTTCCCGTCCGTGCCGCTCCAGCCTCTGCCCTTCCATCCACCTTGCTCTCTGTTGCTGTCCTCCTCCTCCGTCCCTGGGCAGGCAGGTTCCACTGAACAGGAAGCCCTGAGGTCCTTCCTTCCCCCATCAGGGGTTTGCAGGGGCTCAGAGTGGGAATGTGAATTACTGCTGCCTCTCTGGTTCACTGCTGTTTCACCAAAAAGCCACCTCCCCAACTATATTGGGCTTTTCGAAGGCCAATGCGTGACACCTCTTTGCTTCTACCTGTGTGGCACATTCCAGACGCTGAGAGCAGTCAATACATTTCCACTTACAATCTGCACTAATGGAGTCTCCTTGCTGGGTTCCTACAGAGAGCGATCAGGAGGCACTGAGTCAGGTTAGGACATTAACAACAACGACTGGGATTAGGGTAGAGTCATTCATCTGCGTTCGGAGTTGAAGGTGCACCTGAGGCCCGCCTGCCCCAGTGAGTAGCGGAGCTTGTGGACAGGTGTGCTCCAACTTGACCTCGCGAGTCAGGACTTCAGGAGGGGGAGCTGGGAATCTGCTTTTATGTCTGCCCGGCCCCACTGGTGATTCTTGTGCAGGTAAAGGTGGCGTGGACATAGACGATGGTGTACACTGTGACATGGTAGCGGAGCTGAAGACCACCCTGTGACGCTCTCAGTGTTCCCCAGGCAAAGCTAGCGGTGACCCAGTGCTTCCCAGGTGATCAGTCGCTTCTGGTACTGCTGATCCCTGTGTCCGGATGTGGGGCGATGCTCTCACACACTGTTGGGGAGAATCTGAGGGTCTCCGCTGTGACCCCACGGGCAGCGCTGACTGGCAGCCTGCCCCAGCTGCTAAAAGAAAGTCTCGTGGTCTTCCAGCTTTGGTTCCCCCGAGGCGGAGACTTAGAGCTTGTTCATTTAAGATGTTTGCTCTGCTTTTGGAAACACCTCGGGGCCACTCGGGATAGGTTTCCTGTCGTGTTTGCCTTGGCTTAGCCGCAAAGTCCCCCTCTTTTTAGTCTGTTTTTGGCCCAATATCCAGGAGCCCCACGCCAGATGTAGCAGAAATCAGGATGCGGCATCAGTTTTCCCAGCCCACCTCACCCTGGAGCTGGCCCCAGGTCAGCCTCAGAGATGCCTCTGGACATGCAGCCTCGGCCCGACAACAGCTAGCAGGGAGACATTCCGTTCTTTTAGGCCCACTTTGTGCTCGTGTTTCCTTTCCTTTTTAAAACATCAGCTAACATGCCCTGGAGAATCGCGGATCCTTCTTGATGCTCAAGTTTCAAATAGATGCCGCGTTCCCCGTTGATAATCACCGCCGTCTGTGCCAGTGGACCCATTTACTCCGTTTCCTGTAATCCACACATAACTCCATGCAGCAGGTATACTTAGATCCCACTTAACGAAGAGAAGCAAAGGCATGGAGCTTGGGTGGCCCAAGATGACCCGGCTCTCAAATAGGGGGCGAGTGCCCAGCACGTCTTCTCAGTGAGTGAGCGCTGTCACTTGGTGACCTGCCACATCCTGAACCTGCAGTGTCATCCCCAGCCCTCTTCCTCTGCCTTGAAGAAGGGCTGAACTCATCTGAGGGCTGAATGGTTTCATCTAAGCCCATATTTACATGAAATGTATCTTCCTAGTGGACAGCAGTGAGATGGAAAGACAGGCAGGCTACCTGTGTGGTGACTCACCTGCAGGGCATGGGAATGTCACCATGGGAGTCTCTTGGGTCACACATGTCTTTTTTCTTAAAAGTGAGAGCATGACTTGGCTATATTCCTGTGGGTGGTAGAAACAGGCTAAAATCCAAATGAGGCCTTTGGGACATGGGTTCGGTCATCTGACCCAAGGAAGGTCACATCCAAAGGCCTGCGGCTGTTGGGTGGATTCTGACACAGCAGAAGAGGCCCACTGTGAAATCCATGGGAAATTTGCAACTGAGACTATGAAACTGAACTGGAAGGTATGGGTTTTATGGAATGAGCCCAAGAAAATTGCAATTTGCTACCTGAAGTCCCCTTCTTCCTGTCTCCCTCGCATCTGCTGTACTAACATGGACGCAGTCCCAGCCCCACACCCACGAGGCCACTACTCGGATTGGTGGTGGTCGCAGAGGCCCTGCTCAAGTCTCTTTTCAGTAGCCTGAGTCTAAATGAAAGGATCCACAGCTCCATTTGAAAGGAAACCCCACAGGCTCCCAGGCAGCCTCTGCCCTTGGTAGGGGTCGTTTTGATTGAAGGAGGATATGGAGGTGACTGTGTTTTTGAATCTTGTTACACAGCCATGAAAGAACATTGGGAATTTAAAAAGCTCATTTAGTGACCTAATCCAAGGAACCCAAAGGGGGCTAGACTATGATTTAAACTTGGATTCCAGGCCAGGGTTCTGCATACCACTTTATAGATATTGGGTGAGGCTGCTAGCTTCCTGCTTTGAATATCCTGAAAAATGGCACGATAACCTAAGAACAGTCGTCGAAATCACAGGAGTTAGCAGCAACACTATCGTATTGGCTGCCCAGTGAGTGTCACGTGGTTACCCGTGTTAACTCTGAGATCCCCTGATTGTACTATTATTATCCCAGTTTTGCATATTGGGGAGTAAGAGTTGATGAGCTCAGTAACTTGTACAAGAGCACAAAGTTAGCAGGAATCAGGGCCTGGAAATGAGTGGGATCCTTTCTTCTCTAAGCTGGCTCTCATGAAACACTGTTCTTATCCCCATTGCGGTCTGATGTGGTATCACATTATCCTTCTGCACTAGCTGGAAGGGCAGGGACACATTATGCCATCCCTGTAGTATGCCTAGGGGTCAGCCTGGGAATTAGCAAAGTTCACACTCAGCCAAGAAAAGAGTCCCGCAAGGAAATGATATCGTAGACTCCCCCTGCTACTGCCTTACTGCAGAGGGTTATGGTGTGTTAGAGATACATTACTGTGACATCTTGTAAACTTTATAGCTACCGTCTTACACTTCGCCAGCAGTCCTCATCTTGTTGTGTTCACTTCAAACAACACTGTGAGTGAGTGTTTGCGGCAAACACAAGTCATAACAGCAGTAATGAAACTACTTATTACTAACTATGAAACAAAATACGATTTTCCACTGAATATTTACTAGAAACAGTATTTCCATTCAAACATCTATGTAATCTTGAATGCATCTGACCTAAAGGAAGGGAAAGGTCTCAACCCAGGCTCATATTAGATTTCTTGGGAAGCTTTTAACAATTCTTAATGCATGGGCCCCACTCCTAGACCAAAAATCCAGGTCTCTGAGAAGTGTGTTCTGGAAAGTGATAATTTAGAAAGCTTTACAGGTGATTCTAACAGGCAGCCAGTGTTGAAAACCAATAAGTTTAGGCAATAACGGATTGAACCCCAGAGCACTTTACCACTGAGCCACGTCTCCAGCCCTTTTAATATTTTATTTTGAGACGGGGTCTCCCTGGAATTATAGGTGTGCACCATGTTGTGTATGTGGTGCTGGGGTTTAAACCCACGTCCTCATGCATGCCAGGAAAGAGCTTTAACAGCTGAGCCACTGCTTCAGATCCCCAACTTAAAAAATGTTAAACCCAGGAAAATAGGAGCTTTACAATCAATGAAACAGTATTTCAAAATCACTTTTTCTTTTGCTGCCTACTTGGCTCCAACTGTTATACCACTAACTTCCACTAGATGCCGCTGTGACCTGCTTCTTCAGGCTCTTCAAGCTCTTCAAAGGCAATCTGAAAACCAGTTTTCTGGAAGTACTGAAAATCGAAATAGTCCACCCCTTTTATTTTATTTTATTTTATTTATTTTATTTTTTAAGAGAGAAGAGAGAGAGAGAGAGAGAGAGAGGAGGGGGAATCCATTTTATTCAGTTTTTCACGTGGCTTTCTTGCTCTGACACTTGGTTGTGTATGTGGTGCTGGGGTTGGAATCCATGCCCTCACGCATGCCAGGCAACTACAGTAACTGCTGAGCCACCGCTCCAGCCCCTAGTCCACCCCTTTTAAAGAGGAACTGTGGTCCATTCTTCCCCTTAGTTAATATTATCTGATGTATTTTACGAAGCATAAAATCATTTGAAAAGAAAATTGAACAGCTGTGACTGCCTGAGAGAACACCTTTGCTTCCCTTCTATCCACATCCCCAGACTGCGCATGTCACGCGTGTGAATCTCTCGACTAGTCTGCAGTGAAGAGGCACCAACACATAGTAGGGCCAGTGTTGAACCTAAATGAAATAAAAAGTGATAAGATGTCTCCTAGTCTGAAGACTGTACACACACAGAGCTCCTGCTTGTCCAGACAGGACAGGTGGGGTGGAAAGGGGCCCTGACTTAAACCCCAGCCAATGTTGACACTGGGCGCTGACCCAGAACCTCCATGGCTAAAACCCTAAATTTCCTGTTGGGTGAGAATCACTCTCCCAGAAAAATGGCACAAGCTATAGGGCCAAATGGAAGCCCGTGTAGGTTCCAGAGATGTGCTTACAGCAGAGCAACTCAGCTCCATCGGAATCCAAGAAGATGAGAGCGACACGGAGAGCAGGCACCCCGCAGCTCTTTCAGCAAATGAGCAAAGTAAGGTTCTGTCTGTTAAGTCTCAAAAGAGAAAGCGGGAGGCTGGGGGGTAGTTTGGTGGCAGAGCACCCACTTAGCATGTGCAAGGCGCTGAATTCAATCTCTAGCTTGGCAAAGAAAAAAAAGAAACAAGAAGCTTATTTGTTATGTCTTTATAGCTCTTTTTTTTTCAGTAATTCAAAATTTCTAGTATTTTACAAAAAATATCAATCCATAACAGATTAGGGTTTATTTAATTTTAATTTTAAGTGTCTCTTTACCCCAGATAGCTTTCAAAGCACAGCTGAGAGCCCATTTGAGCTGCTAGGGGAAGGAACCTTGGACTTGAGGTCCAAACAAATCCTAAGAACAGCAAATTCCAGGAGCTCCAGCCTCTGAGCACGCAGTCAGCAACTCACCCAGAGCCCATCCACCCTGCAAGTCTCGGGGACTCTACACCATGCCTCGCAGGGGCTCCTCTTGCCCAGTGCACATACAAGGAGCAAGGCTAACCAACCCTGGGACAAGAGGAACTCAGGTGATCAAAGCAAAAAGAAATGCTAAGCCACTCTGAGCTGCCAAGTCTCATATGCAGCTTCAGAAGCCAGGCACAGCAAGCGTCCCACAGTGACTCCTTTCTGGCTTGATCCAGCCAAATCAGCTGGCTTTGGTGGCAGGGAGGTCAAAAGTGCTGTGGGTTTCTATCTCTGAGCAAATGCGAGCTGGCCACTTTGCTTCTCTTAAGAATAGCCACTGGTGTGCTGTCACGCTGGCGATGCTGTTTTGGGAAAGCCATCTGGTGATATCTATCAAAATGTAAACTGTGAATACTCTCACTCAACAGCTTCTCTGCTAGAAATTCATCCTACAATTATACCTCTAAAGTGAGCAGAGACACACATAATACAATGTCCAATATTCACTGACTCTTTGAAAGGGAAGAAAACTGCAGAGAACCTAAAAGTACTTCAAAAGGAGGCTAGTAGGGGCTGGAGCAGTGGCTCAGTGGTTTCAGCACTTGCCTGGCAAGCAGGAGGACCCAGGTTCAAACCCCAGCACCATGTACACAACTAAGTGCTAGAGCAACGAAAGCCATGTGAAAAGTCAATAAAAGTTGTTTCTCTCTTTCTCTGTCTCTCTCACTGTCCCTCTCTCTTTATAAAAAAAAAAGGAGGCTAGTTAAGTAATTTATGGCACATCTACACAAAGGAAAAAAAGGTACTATTAAAAGATTAGATGTTGTCATGTATGGTGGCACATGCCTGTAATCCCAGAAACTCGGGGTCAAGAATTTGAGGTCAGCCTGAGCAACTTAGCAAGAAAAAAAAAAAAATCAAATCAGTCTTTAGGTGCTAATGTGGAAAGAGTTCCAAGACACAAAGTGAAGCGAAGGAAGGAAGCTGAAATACAATGGGTACAGCAGGATCTTTTTGTAGAAAAAAGCAGCACATACATTTGGATGGTGCTGAGAATCCTGAAAACTGCATAAAAAGCTATTTACAATGGTTACCTCTGGGAGTGGAGCCAAGGGTCAAAGTTGGACACAAGGATTTTCATTTTTATTCTTATGCCCTTCTATGTGGTTTATTTTTTAAAAAGTAAAATATGCAATAGTTTCATACAGAACAACGTACCCCATGCAGAGCATCAAGAGCTACAAGAAATGGTGACAAAGATAAGTCAGACAAACCTGAAACAAGGGGCTTCACAAAATAGTAGTGCCCTAAAACTCAAGAGGCATGGGCAGCAACAACAACAGAACAATTTCTAGTTCACTCTACCTTTGGTCAGTGAATATTTTACTAATAAGCAATAGCAGCCTCAGGGGACCCCATAAACCCCAGGGCAATGTGTGGCAGGGGCCCAAGACTTCCAGGGATTGTGGCCATCACCAGGTTAAAAAGCTCAGACAACTACCCAAGTTTTTAATTACTGTGTGGAAATGGAACCCAATGGAAGGAATTTGGGGTTGGTTATGTAAATACAAAATGGCTGTCTGGCCCTGCTTCATAAATGGAGTGTGTTGGCTAGCAGTGGTGCTGCTACCATTCACAAGAGTGACACACACTTTTCCTGTCTAATTCTACCCTACGCAGTGCTAATTCATTTTGATACCACTGTTCTCGAAAATATTTTTCTTTCCTTTGTATTTGTAATGGGCATCTTAAACAACTTTGCAAAGCTGGAAGAGATGACAAAAGGGACTTTAAGAGGGTCTCAAGTCAGGAATCAGAATCAAGCTTATAAAGGCGGGAAGAGCAGGCAGTTCTTTCTAACTTCTGTGTACCTTCTATGTCATGTCCCATCTGACAGATATGTTGGGAAGTTCCACGGAGCTAGGAGTGATGGATAGGGGACATGCAGGCACAGGGCCACCCCCTACAGGGTCACCATAGCACTCAGGGCTCTCACTGCCCTTGGAAAGAAGCAACATGTTTTAGCCAGGGCGAGCCAGCTGAATGGCTGCAACATCACTGAAACCAGCAGCGACAGGAAAGGAGTCTTTTTCAAATCTCCCTTTTCAGTAAGCAGCATGGAGGAGGAGAGGGCCCCTCCTGGACACTGCCTGGTGGAGCAGGTGGGTGCCATTCATCGTGGGACTTTCCTTTTACTGAGTGGAGGCTGCAAATTTAGGCCCAGAAATGAATTCCCTGGAGGTAAGGGAGAGGCTGAGGCTGCCTTCCCTGGGGCCTTTCCTTCTGATAGGCCCTTTCTTTCTTTAGAGCTCAGAGCCTTTCCTTTAAGGAAATACTGAACAAATATTTTGAAACCACCCGTTCAAACATCGTCAAATTATCACCCTGCCTCCATCTGGCCCTAGACAAGGCTGCCGTGTTTGTTAGTTATATATTGGTTTTCCCTGGTTGAGTGGGAGGAAGCCCAGCGCCACAGGTGCAGGGAACTTCTGCCTGCGAGGGGAACTTCCGCCTGAGTGTGTGGAACTTCCGGTGACCGCCATCTTGGGCTGAGCTCAGGCCGGAAGTCGCAGGCAGTCTTTGGTACTCCTGTGGACTGGGTGCTGAGACCGGCAGTTTGTCTTACTTTGAACTGAGTTAGGAGAAGCGTAGGTGTTTGGAAGTCATGTTTGCCCCAGGGGAGCAAAAATGGAGTGGGACAAAGCTTTTGGCCCCACAGAAGGGGTTCCTTAGTGAGGCACTGCCTGAGCGACTCCCACGAAGAAGATGAACATGGCGGAGGGAGAGTTCCTGTTGAGTGCTGCCCTTAACACTCAGAAATTCTCCAACAACATCTGAGGGACGTTGCTTTCAGAGTGACACCTTAGAAACCAAAACTCTTGTTTACTGGCCACCTATGCCACCTATCATTCCCCAAAGAACTGAAAGGCCTAAGGCCCTAGTGTGTACGGGCTGTACCCACTACATGCACTACATCCTGGGGCATGGGGGCGTCCAGGCTCTGCTGGAGCAAATGCCGTAAACACCTGAGTGCAGGTATGTCCAGGATTCAGCAGGATTCTCGGCCATCCTGTTCTCAAATGTGGCAGGCACAGCTGCCCCTGGAGCACCCAGCGTCTGGGTGCAATCATTCACCGGCCAGACTGGAAATACTGGAAAAGCAAAGGCAGCTACCCTCAGAGACCTTGTCAGTATTTTCTTTCCTTTTGGCCAGTTCAGTTTTTAATAGAAACTGGAATAATAATTACAATGATACATGTTTACAGATTGTAACTAATTAATCCCTTGGAGTCCTCTTTTGAGGGAAAAGCATTCTACCCACCTCATGCATCAGGAAAACAAGAGGCCATATGGTTTGGCTGGGCTGGGTGGCTGCTGGTGTCAGTAGAAGAGTGGAGACTGCGGCTTCAACAGTCCTTGACTTCTTGGCCTGTGTCCAAATCGCTGGGCCTCGCAGCTCCTAGAAAGGTGATATGTGAGAAATTAAAGTGGACCAAACCATAAACTAGTAGGAGCAGTTGCCTCTGGTCAGGAGGACAGGCCCTGTGGCCTTGCTTGTGCCTGTTTCTCTTTGAGGGACAGGCTTGGAGAGGAGGAAAACCTATTTGCCCACCTTTAATTACCAGTTAATACATTCTGTAAAGAAAATTGCCCCTAGAAGAGAGCTCCAAGTGGCTGTGAAGGTTTCATTTTTCCCTTTTGAATCCCAAGATCTGTAGCCATGTAATCTAATGTTGGGAGAGTATTTATTTGCAGAAACACCCACTGGGGGTGTTGGGGATACCAGGAACAAGACAGGAAGTGGTGGAGCCTGTGTAGTAACCTTGAGCCGAATCCTTGAAGTAGGCCCTGACCTACCAGAGAATCCTTTTAGCCCTTTTTAACAAGAGATTTTCTCCTGATTCTCTGTTCTCCTTTGAAAGCAACCGAATTTGTAAACAAATTGGAGAAAGATAATGGGGGTATGGATGAGGGGAGAAGGTAAATGAAACTTTTCAAGGATCATGGCTGTTTCAAGATAAGGAAAATGGTATAAACACAGAGGGAAGCAGCCTCTGACCCCAGTAGATACAAATAAAGGCATGAAAGTCAGCAACCAGATCCAGGCCGGACTCCTAGAGAAAATCGCTTATGGTTTTTAAGTCAGTCATAGTCTTTTCTGGGTGTGTCTATGCAAATTTTCAACCCCGTTTAAAGTGCACTGTTGCCATCTTAGTGGATTATCCCTCAGAATCCACAGTGGGTTTTTGTTTTTGTTTTTGTTTTTGTTTTTAGAAAGAGGGACAGTGAGAGGGAGAGAAAGACAGAAGCAATTTTTAGTTTTTCATGTGACTTTTGTTGCGGCAACACTTTGTTGTGTACGTGGTGCTGGGGTTCAAACCCTCATACTCACACATGCCAGGCAAACACCGTAACCTCTAAGCCACCACTTCAGCCCCTACAGTGGGCTTTTATTTAGTTCTGATCCCATATTGCTTTGTGTCATTGTCCACATTTTCATATGTGAATGCTGTTGTTCCCAAATTCAACTGTAGACTTCTTACTAGTAGGGACTAGAGTTTTCATAACTAATGTTAATTGAAATGATCAAAAAGTTTCCCTATGTGTTATTAGCTGAGAAACAAACTAATTTCAGTCTCATTCCTATTGCTTGATTTTTTCCCCATTGTTCCAGATTTCCTTTTGCGGCCCGGTGTTCCAGAATCCTCCTTGATTCAGGGAGCACATCTGTGAGCCATGTGTTTCTTTTCTTTGCTCCTGCACTATGGTAATGCTTTTTCTTTTTGCTACTACAGGAAGTTGGGAAGATTCAGGACAGGGAGCCACACTGAGACCTGAGATCATGATCACTGGTGCATCGCCAGGTCTGGATGGCAAAATCTGCTTAGAGGATGGCTGCCCTGAGCCGGTCATCCCAGGCCTGAATTTGGTTGGTCTGTTTTGAGGTGATAGCCTCATATTGAAGTGATTTCTTCCTTCCAAAGGGTCTAGAGTAGGTTCGGTTGTAATCTATTTTATGTAGTTGACTGCCTCAGGAAACCTGGAAAGGGTTATTCGTAGTGTGCGTCTAGGCATATGGGTAACCATTCCAACTCAGCAGCCTGGGAACACCGTTAGTAACCCTTGGGAGGGTTCTCCAGGAAGTTCCAACTGTTGATGACCCTGCGCCAATGCTCCTGTGTGAGCTGGATACAGAGGTAAAGCGTAACTTTGCCAGTCGCCAGGTGCTCGAGTTGGTGGTTTGCTCAGGGATGGTGTGACAAGCTAAACCCAGAAACACCGCAAAGGGAAGGGGAAAACCAATGAGGTTCCTGTGCAAGGAGACTGACTTGCTCCTCTCTTGAGAGACAAAAGAGCAACAAGCCAATAATCTGATGCTGCGTCCCCTTCTCTGGACTGAGATGGGTTCCACCTGAAGCAGCTGCTACGTGGCAAGGGAGAGAGAATCTTTCCATCAGTAGCTCCTAATTGCGGATCCTGCACCGCAACGGAAGAAAAACATGACCTCAGGATGGTTGTGATCTTGCTCAAGTTCATGATTGGAAACTGTTAAAATGTAAAAATGTGGGGCTGGAGTGGGGGCTCAGCGGTTACAGTGCTTGCCTGGCATGCGTGAGGACTCAGGTTCAAACCCCAGCACCACGTCCACAACAAAGTGTCAGAGCAACAAAAGTCACGTGGAAAACTAAATAAAATTGATTCTCTCTCTCTCTCTCTCACTGTCCCTCTCTCTCTTAAAAAAAGAAAAAGTAGGAACATGGAATATCCACACTACGAAATCACAGTCAGCTTTTCAGGTGAATGAAGTGCATTAATATGTACTGAGAGTTAAGTGGGAAAAGGACAGTGGCAGCACACACACATGTATGTGGAAATTAAAGCAGAGCAGGCACACGTATGTGCTTGTGTGTGCATGTGCGTGTGTGTGCATGTGCATGCATGTGGGTGCTTGTGCATGCTTGTGTGCTTGTGTGTGCATGTGTGTGCATGTGCATGAGTGTGTGCT
>PVKS010014697.1:0-42500 GCA_004027875.1 Aplodontia rufa
ACCCAGGTTCCTACTTCCCGAGCCCTAGTCCCACCCTCATCGCCAACCCTTCACCTGCACAGCCGCTCGCACCCTGGTGAAGGATCACCTGGATCTGAGATTGCCACCCTGGTTTAGAACAGTTACCACTGGGGACTAGAGTCTGCTCGCCAGAGTCGTAACCCCACCAGGTAGCACCCATCAGAGGCTTTTGATCCCTAACAAAAATGTTTTCCCTAACTTTCACATCCTCAGCAGGGGCGTTTTAGTGCTACTTGGAAAACAGTAAAGAATTCAGAAAAATCTCAAAGTTGATGTATTGCCCTCTAGACTGTGGGCCAGCTGACGTTTCAAAATTAAAAGGGGGGGGGGTGCATAATCTTCATCTCATAATGTATTATTCACTTAATGCACGTAGTTGTTTTTTATTATTTTCTTAACAGCTTGGTTGGTTTTCTCTGGAGGAACAGTGGTTTTAGGAAAGCTAAACTCGTTCTCATTTCGTATTGCTTCTGAAACCGGGAACTCTAAAGGATGAAATCCGTTTTCATCAAAATGATTGAATCAGAACAAGGTAAGGATTCACCAAATAAGTGTTTCTTCTCGAAAATATTTAGCAAAGATTTTCTTTAGCCTCTAGTACATTTTAAACACAGTGGCATTCATCTTGTTTTTTCGGAAAAGACATCTGTGTGTATTTAAATTGTGCTGGTGTTGTTTCATTCCTGTTCAGAAATTAACAAATAAATAAAACTGAGTTCTATATTAAATTTTGGCTATTTACAAGAGTGCCATTTTAAAAAGTGATGTGATTCTGGGCTTTGTCATACTAATGCATTCTTTGTGATCACAGATTATGTTGTGGTCTCCATTTACTCCAGAAGTCTAAAGTTCTCACAATGGAATGAAATTATTTTTCATTATTGCCATAGCAAATGTAACCAGATTCATTCCCTCCAAAGTAGATTTTTTAAAGAAACTTTTTTTTGTTCCAACTCCCTCCTGTTGGGAATTGCTTCTTCCCATTGGGTATGACCAGAACACTAATCTCCCCACTATTTCTGTGGCCTGTGATCCAGGCCTGCCAATTGAAATATAGGGCATCCTTTGGACACACAGGGGGGCAACACATCCTCCAATTAGGAAAAATGAGGTTCTTTTTCCTGACTGATATGGCAGTACTGAGATGAAACCATATAATCCCTCCGCAGCTGAGGTGGGGAGCACAACACTAAACCAGAAAGAAAGCTCACTGAGTGATGGAGACAAAATATCTTGGTGACATAAGTGACCCCCTTCCAGGCAGCCATCTTCACAACCAGTCGAAACACTTTGACTTCTGCAGAAATGCAGCGAAAACTTTCTTTCTTGCTCATATTATTTGGAGGTAAACATCTTTCAAAAGATTCACTTGTAAAAGAAGAAAAGATTACCTTATGACCCATGCTTTGAAAATCAGTAATACAGCCAGTGGATTCTAGGTGTTTATTGTCTAAATTACTTCTTGATACATAAAGTATATGTCAAGGAGGTCACCTAGTAAGAAGCCCTAACTTTTATTTCAGGTATTGTTACTTTCATTTCAGGTATTGTTACTGCCTGGTGTGGATTTAATATCCCCATATTAGCCTCACCAAAACCAAAAGCCAATAAAAGATGTGGTTATAGAACCAGAGAGAAAACTGTAAGACAGTAAACCAGAACATGCCAGTGAATTTTTTGCCTTGTCAGTTTTCCCAGGAAAGCATGCTGTTACAATCCCTGTTGGTTACTGACATGGTATATTTCTTCTTTTGAGGACAAAACTTCAAGGGACTCTTGAAATTAATTTTTTTTGTACGGGAATGTTCTTGTGCTAAGAATTGTTCAGGAGTGGGCCACTGGCCTATGTTTGGAATTCTTTTGTTTCAGAGATTTTTTTTTCCTCTAAAAGTATGTAACAATATTTGATTAGTACCCAAACAAGCATCCATACACTAATCAGTATGTTAATTAGCCATTGTTTGCAGGTCACTGAATAGTGGCCCTAGTCTCCCTGTGTGAATGAATCAAAGGACCTGAAGGTGATGCATCAGCCTTAAGCCTCTGATTGCTGGAGTTGTTTTTTATGGAAAAATGTGATATTGAAAAGGTAGGAGAGTTTTCAGTAGCCTTTCTCCAGTTAGGTAGATACCTAGTCTATCAACCATTAGTGAAATTTAATATGTATTAAAGTCCATGAGCTGAATAATAATGTATCATAAACAGATATGAGCCCCACAAAAGGTGAGTCCAAAGAAGTGACCCATCACTGGAATCATGGCATAGCAGCTTAAGAGGGAAAGTAAAGAAAAATGCATCCAGGAATCCAAATCCAGTTCTCAGTGGCACTTGCTCAAAATGATTGGCTCTGATTCCCCAGGGGAAATTTCAGCTAAATATCCAGATTTCCCCCCAACATTTGTGTGTTGGGTTCCTGTGAGGTCTTGAGCTGTTTGCTTACCCTATCATGATACAGAGATCTCTAAGTAAATGAGGGGTCAGAAGGGCCATCTGTACAGACTCCCCCTGGAATCATTGCATAACCCAGTGGTTTTTAAGCAACAACAGAAGCACTTGGTGTGCTCTGACTTTGCCAGGTGTCCAGGTCGGGGGGCAGGAGGAAGAATAGGCATTTGTATTTTTAAAAAATTTGTCCCAAGAGATTGCAGAGATTGGTCAGTGTTAATGTAAATAATGTCTGTGAATCTGTGTTCTTCTTCCCACAAAAAATAAAGAAACCCTCAGCTCTCAAATCAGTTCCATTTACTTAGAATTGTATGTAAAATTAAAGGTATTGATTGAACAAGCTCCATTTGCCTTTTCCCCTTAACAGCCTCCAGTTCTTCCGCAGTTAAAAAAGCAGTAAGGAGAGGAATGCATAGGAGTGGGAGGATTTGCTAGAAGTAATCACACTGAAGGAAAAAAGGACAGCTTGCAGTAAGGCTGAGATAAGAGAATTGCTAACTGGAAAGCATTGTCAGTTGCTGGACTGGAGGCCACTCCACCCTTGGCAAGAGCCCCTGGGGGTTATCTCCTGTTGCTTGTTTCACAGTTTACTGCATGTTCAGGCTGATGATCAGAGGAATCAAAACAACTAAATTATGTTCATGAATACTGACCTATACCACTTACTACTAATAGCTGCCATTTATTAAATCCTTAGTCTGTGCTAGGCAATTTACGTGTTTCATTTTTAGTTGTCACAAGGGCCCTAAACATAAATATGATGTCCATTTTATGAACGAGAAACAGGGAAGGTGAGTGACATCTCCAGGGTCACAGAGCTAGTAATTAGAGGATTGAAAGGCTGGTCCAAGTCACCCCAAAGCCTACGAATCTTTTTCTCTAAACTTGCCTATGAATCACACAACATCCATTGGAGGAGATAATCACTAGCCATAGGAGGCTATTTAAATGGATTAAACTTTAAGGACATTTGAATTCATTGAGTTTCATTTAAATTCCTTGAATTAGAACTGGATATATAGATCAGTGATAAAGTGCTTGCAAGGCATGCATGAGGCCTGGATTCAATTCCCAGAGTCATGAAAGAAAAAGAATAAATTATTTGAATTAAATTTCTTTGATTTTTAAATATGAATGAATTAAAAATTACTCAATAGCACCATGTGGCTGATGGCTGTCCTGCTGGATGACTGAAATAAAATAAATTTCCATCATGGCTGAAAGTTCTGTTGTATAGAATGGAAGCTTCCCATAGTTGTTTGTATCGTCAGTTAAGGCAATGTTTTCTGTGACTGAATGTTCCAAGAAAATTATTCCAACCCCTTTATGTTAACTTTTGTGATGAATTTTTTTTTCTAAAAAGTATCATATTTTTGTGCCTGTCTTGATCAGAGCCAACTGAACTGTGTGGCCACTGGAAAGCAAACAGGGCACAGAGACCCTTTCCATGGACCTACATGGCATGCCATTGAGTCTGTGATTCTTCCTCTTCCTTTTAGCATCTCTATCCTCCATCTTTATTTCTTGCTTCTCACAGAATATCTGCTTGCCATTGGCCAAATTATGGGACCTATTAACATTCTGCCCCAGCTTCCATCTGTCTTTGTGATGTCTCTAAATACAGGCATCCCCTTGTATCCATGAGGGATTAGTCCCAGGCCCCTTTACAGATACCAAAATCCACAGATGCTTATGTAAAACAGCATAGCAATTTGCACATAACCTAGGCACATCCTTCCATATACTTTAGGTCATCTCTAGATTATTCATAATACCTAATACAATGTAAATATTATGTAAATAATTATTCTACTATACTATAAGGAATGATGATAAGAAAAAGTCTCTACATGTTAAGTACAGATAAAATTTCTTTCTCTGAACATTGTTGATCTACGGTTGGTTGAGTCCTAGAATGCAGAACACTTGAATGTGGAAGACTGGCTGTACCACCGATTCACCCGTGACTCTGGAATTCCACTCCAACTTCTGTCTATTTCTGATCTTGAGGGAAGTTATTTGCTTTGGAGGGTTTGTTTTCTTTTTTCCTACCTCTCTGCTAGACTAGTGCTCCTGAAGAGCCCTCTGCAGACCAGAAGTGGCCTGGAAATTGTTCATGAATGGTTTTGGACAACATGAGTTTAAAAAGTGAAAGCCTCTGTTTAGAAACTTTTTTGCAATTTAACATTGCTGAGACACTGTATTTTATTGTGTTTGTGTTAATGACAGATGCAATGGATTAGAAAATAAAAACAAAACTAAATCACAGAAAACAAATACTGTACTGGCTGTGGACAGCAGTTGATTCTGAGTTACTCCATATTGTATAGAACAGCAGTGCACATCCCTGAGTTACAGAACTTATCAAAAAAGAATAACACCCAGCTATACAGCACAATAAGACACGTGCTCATAAATGAAATTATTGTACTAATGAAAAACAACCACTTGTGAATTTACTGAATTGAACCAGAAGCACATGGATGCAGAGGTATATCAAACCCACATGAGAGAAACCAGACCCCTGATGATGCAGTACACAAAAGAAAGGGCTCCCAAGACAGTGGTATGGTGGCACATACCAGCCCATCATCTTATCAGATCATACAGTGACCGCATCCCAATGTGGACAGGCATGAACTCCTTCCTCTATCCCCAGCGCATCAGCTTAGCTCCATCTCCCTCCATGATGCAGCCCACTTCAAAACTGTCTGCCAACTGGACCCTGGCCTAGAATAAATTCTGTTCCCAGTGCAAGTTCTTCATATGGTTCATAATCTGAGCACATGACTCTTTTGTATTTATATCTGCTCTCTGACTGTTCTCAGTGAGGCGTCTTTGAAACCCTGCGGCCACTATGAACCCTTTCTTGACTTCTGTAACATTACACACACACACACAATTGTGTAAAGTATTATGTGTTTTTTGAGGGGTATAGATATTAGTAATTAAGATTGAAATAAAATAAAAGAACCTGTGATTTCCTGCTCATGGCTAGCAAGTGAACCAAGTATCCAGTGAATTAATGCCAATGAGAGTGATGCAGCTTGTGAATTCATTATTATGCAATAAATTCTGACATTGTGGAATGACACAAATGTGTTTCGTCTATATGTCTTGCTCTCAAGACTCCACCAGGTTATCTCTTACTGTAACAGTTTGTATGTGTGGTGATCCCCCTAAGTATCTGTGGTAAGAGAGGAATATTCAGAGGAAAAACAATTGGATCATGACAATTGTAATTCTATCAATCCATCCTAGTTTGGATGGACTAACAGGGTGGTAATGGTAAGCAGGTACGGTGTGGCTGGCAGAGGTGGGTCACTGGGGGCTGCCTTGGAAGGTTGCATCTTCTCTGCAGCCCCTTCCTCTCTCTCCTTTCTGACCACTATGAGCTGAGCAGCATTCTTCCACCACACCCTTCTGCCAGGAAGGTCAGCCTCAACTTAGGCTCAGAGCAAGGAAGTTGGTGTGCCATGGACTGAACCTCTGAATCTGTCAGCCAAAATGATCTTTACCTACTTGTCACAGGTAAAGATTATTTACAGTGACGAGCTGACTAATGTTCTTTGGCCCCCAATACTTACACTTCCACTTGTTAATAACTGAAGTGCCATTACTCCACACGCATCTGTCAGGGGATAGTGGGAGAACAAGAAATCCAATACAAGGATCTACATGCTAAAGTACTAGAGGAACTGAAAAAGCAATGACCCACCAGTCCACCTAGATTTTGACAGGAACATGAAACTGTTGTCCTTAGAGAAAACATAAAGGAAGCGGTGTCACTGGCACTGGGGAGTGGGAACTGATCAGTATCAGGGAAAACCAAGGAGAGCCACGCAGAAGCCATGACTCTGAAGGGACACATGGATACTGTCTGCTTAATTGAACTGAACTGAATTGATTTTCCTGTTCTGTTATTGATGCTAAACAGAATTTAAAAAGTTCCTGAGGAACTCAAGATTATCAAATAATATCTACAGTCATTCCTCCATCCAGGATTGGTTCCAGGACTCCACAGATCCCCAAATCCTCAGATCTCAAGTTCCTTTAAAAAAAGTGATATATAACACATCCACATCCTCCAACTTTAGGTCATCTCCACAATACTTACAAAACCTGCTACAATGCAAATGCTATGTAAACAGTTGTTTTATTGCACTTTTTAGGAAATAATGACAAGGAATGAAGTCTGTACATGATCAGAGCAGATGCAATTTATTTTCAAATATTTTTGATCTGCAGTTGGTTGAATGCCTGGATGTGGAATCACTGTGTAGGAAGGGCCAACCATATAGCGAGGTACGCAGGGAGGATCTGAAGCTATTCAGAGAGGGTTTGAGTTATTTCCAGATGTAGACCTGATCTATACTTGAGGACCAAGATGATCTATCCATTTATATGAAATAATATGAGCTCTTATTTTTATTAGGCTCAAGACTTCTATCTACTTCCAGATTTTAAAATATTTTGAAAAGATTATGCAGTTAGAATTTGCTGGTATCCTATGTGGAATATTGGTTTAATATACATTCCTTCCGTATGCTCATAGACAATGTGAACTATAGTACCAAGTATGTGGAGTGTGTTTGAACTATTCAGTAAAATGAACTTAGAACATTAGCATACTTACTTAATAGAAATATAACCCATCTGTTTGATGAGAAGCTCACTGGTTCTCATTTTCCCTGGACTCAAAAAAGCAAGAATGTCATGAACAGCTAAAATTTCCAATTCCATTCAAACCTCTTCTAATCAAACATTAAACCAGTTGTTTATTAGTAGCCAGAAAAATGAACTAAACTTTTCTCCTCCTTTCCACCATTGAATAGCAGAGATGCTAATGAGCAAAATAGATAACCAGCAGGAGAAAAAGACAAGGAGGGAATATTAGGTCTCTGAGCCACAGATGGTACAAAACATAATAACCATTTCCTTCTATTTAAAATACATTTCAAGTAGGTGCACAGACTTGTAAATCGTAGGGTCCAATGCATATATTTTTTCCTTCTCTATATAACGTGTATGTTATGACTTCTAAATGTTTGGTGAGGATATATTCAGAATTTCATGTAGGCATTCTATTTTTCATTCATCTGGTATTCATGTAAAAAATGAGCAATGGTATTTCAGACATTTGTGGAAATCACCTGCAAATTACAGGGAAATTGTAACAAAATGTCAGAGGGCTTTTGGTCCAGATGTGCATTTTAGCTCTTACACCCACGCGTGCCTCTGTCACTCATTCTGTCACCAAATCTCTCATTTTCCGTGTTTTCACTCATGCATCTCGTCATTCACATCTTATCTGCACTTAGTACAATGGCTTTCCTAGATGAACAAGTAATCCTATAACCATCCAAGTGTGTTCATTATTACCTATTCTATGATTATTCTTCCCTTCCCCAAATTGGAACAAATTGATCTGTTAAGCAGTAGTTCCATGACGCTGACTCATTTTATTTACTCACAGATTACCCTATCCTTAATTTTCTGCTGGTTTAACAGCCAAGACTTCTAAATAGATATCTTTATAGAATGTCAACATTTGCAAATTCTTAGCCAGCTTGTCATAGGAGAGGAACAGGGCAGAGAAATGAATGGAGGGAAGAGGTCAGGACAAGAGAGAAGAGTGTGAGAGAAGAAGTATCTCTGTTTCCCAGTTTATCTTTCCACTCATCTGAAACCTTCCTCTGAACTCTAGCATAGAGAATGTGGAAGAAGAATAAATCACATTGTATTGAAATCTTTTAGGGAAAAAATGGCATATGTTGACGATTTGGTATTTCTGATAGAAGTGTACCATGTACTTAACCTACACAAACTGCAAAAAATATGTATGATTATAATGGTTGTCATATGTACATCTTCCTCTGATACTCTCTACTTCCTGTTTATTTATAATGGTTGTCATATGTACATCTTCCTCTGACACTCTCTACTTCCTGTTTAGTTATCGCTCAAGAGCTCTATGCTAATAAGTGGACATTTTAAATAGTGATACAATTTTCTCATAATCATAAAGCATAATAAACTTGTGCATTTGGGATTGGCTGGATTCCCAAACTCTAAGTAAACATCTTAATCATGCTGTTCTTAGAAGGTCTTCCTAATTTGCAGTGGATTTTGTGGCTTATTTATAAGAATTCAAATTGAACTGTGCACTAAAAAGTGACCCAGTGCAATTAAGTAGTTCAATAATGTGTATGGGTCTTGGATGGCTCCTTATTAACCTCCCCAGACTGTAAGCGACATGAGAACAGGAGAGGAAGCTAAGCCCTCATTTGAAATTTCCACACTATTTAGCAAAATCAGAGGGGCTGGCAAAGGCTTGTCAAGTCCTCAGTGAGATAGTACATGCTCTGACAGTGTTATAATTATCATGTCCCCTTACATGCATCTCCTCCCTGTCCCTAGGCACTGGTTTAGAGTCTGAACCACTGCAGCATTTCTTGTACAGCTGAGGACAGGGTATGCCGTTATTCTGGAGCAGCTCCTAATCTAAACATAGCTGCCAACAGCCACCAGGGCTTCTGTTTTAGAAACCTGGGACACGCATGAGAATCCAGAAGAGAATTGGAATCAGAGATGGTAAGATCATACCCTCACTTGGATTTGGGAAGTTTCATTAAGTCATATATTTAAGGATATGAACAGCATGATAGTCTTCTCCACCTCCAATAAATCAAATGTTGTATTTCTCTAAATGCAAACATTATATTTGAGAAAACAGAATTGTGGTGATGGTTCTTAAACCAAACAAGATGTGAGTCACCCAGGCCCTTTCAGTATGTGAGGCACCTGGAGGCAGAGATGCTCTTTAGCTATGCCTGTCAGCTCATTCTGCTTTCTGTGCCCTCCCTTCACCCCCAGAGCATGTGGCTTTGCTCCCTAAGTTATAGTTTGATTTTTCTCAGAATGGAGTTACAAGCCCCAAGTATAAAAGGGCAGAGGCAGGGGAACTATTGAGCTTGTCAGATTATGAGACGCATTTTCCCACACATTGTGGTTTATTATAACTGCGTGTAAGCAATTATATATACAGTTATAGTTTCTATTCTTGGCTAATTAAAGTGAGTGTGACCTACACACACACTCACACACACACACACACACACACACACACATTTACTTTTTCCATCAGCCTGCAACCTGTCTGAAATATTGCATTTTCCACGTGGCTTTATACATAAGATATAAATATGGACAATCTACCCATTGCCTTGCATTTAACCAAGTAAGATGTGTTTGTCATCCTATGCCTCAACATTAAAAAAGGCCTTAAGTTAATGTGCTTTTTCTGATAATTTGGTAATAAATTGAGATTTTTAACATGTTTCGTGTGGTTAAATGTCTAAAAAGTACTGTAAAAGTGCTGAGAAATAACCCCCTAATCCAATTAACATGAAAGCTCATAATCTACATTAACTTAGTGTAAAATAATTAATTTTGACTTTCCTATATGATAGTGTTAATTGAAGAATGAAATATCAATACATTTTCCTATTTTGAGGGATGAGTCTCTTGTACACAATATATCATTATAATGGGTATAGTTTATTCATAAATAATTTTTCCTACGAATAATACTTAATATTTAGATGCTGGTCATATATTTGTACTTTTATCCTTTAATTCTATTTAGTTCACATGTGTTCTAAATACATTATTAAATTTTTATTATTATATTATTTTTCTTTCTACTAAATAATTTGGTACGAATCATACATTTTGACATCATGAATCATAACATATTGGCTAGATATCCCTAAGAATTTCAAGACTGCTTAACTAAAAGGGGCAGTGAAGTTTACATTTTAAAAATATCCTTCTCTTCATTCTCTGTGGTTTCTGCTGGGCTACCATGTAAACCACATGGTTGACACTGTCCAACTCCCCTGGCCACACCTCAAATGTTATGCCTGGAAGAATGTACACAGCACCCTTACCACTAAAATCTTGTACTTTGTGAATTTTTCTGGAAGTGTTTAAAGAGTAATTAAATGTTTTAATTATTTCTGGGAATTATTAGTTTTAATATTTCATATTGAAGAATGCAGTGTGTGCAGCCTAAACTCTGGGTGAGCTGCACAAATTAATTTAATTCACCATCCCTGATAAAAGCAGAGAAATCATGCAATCTAGAATAGAAAATTTCTAAATTTACAGTTGTTAGCAAATCTGTTATGGTAACAACTCAGAATCTTTCCTTTTTGTCCTTCTTGCTGGACAAGTCTGACTTACTTCAGATACTCCTATAAATAAATAACTTCAGTAAAATGTGAGACATTTTTCCATGTTTGTGGTTTTGGACCTTTTTTTGGTAGAGAAGAAAAGAAGTCAGAATATACTTTTCTTTTAAAAGAGCTTTTATGTGTTAAAAATATATATTGCTGTACGCAAATATTAATAATTATGAATTATTCAGAAAACATTTCAGCATATTGTGTATTTATTATAAAACATTTGCAAGAAAGAAAAACTATCCAGGTTACATGATCTCATAACTATACCCTGCACAGTGAAGGACTTACTGTATTTTTCCACATGTTGAGGTGAACCACATAATGTATAAGTAGTGGAATAACTCTAGCCACAAATATGCCAGCATATTTCCAGCTTCTGTTCTTTTTAATACACTTGGCTTTCTTTCTTTTGCAGTGATAAGAAAACTCTTCCAAATTCTTAAAACAGAACTGACAAATATTTTATACAAGAGAAATTCAGCAAACTTCTAAGGTTTCTTGGAGGACGACAACACTGGAAAGCACCTTTGGTGCTTAATTAAATGACAAGCTAAGGCCAGGTGCTGTGGGACAGGCCTGTAATCCACCACACCAGAGTCTGAGGGAGGAAACTCTGAAGTTCACAAGTTAAAGGCAAGACAGGGCAACTTAGCAAGGCCCTAATCAACTTAGTAAGACCCTGTCTCAAAATAAAAATTAAAAATGGCTAGGGATGTAGCTCAGTGGTAAAGGGATTCTATATTCAATACCTAGTGCCAAATACTGCTACTACTAATAAACAATAATAATAATAATGACAAGCAAAGCCTGACAGTCATTTTACAACAATGTGACTGACCAAAAATAAAAATCTAAAACATTAACAAGATGAAGATAATGTTTATATGACTGCACAAAAATAGACTAAAAATTCATAGTGCAATATGAAAGCTTAACAGTTAAGAACTTGACGAACTATAAGCATAAATAACATGTAGTGTTGATCTTATTACAAGAAGTTAGAATTTGAAGGAAATCAGAAGAGGAAAAAACAGAATAAACAGGAACATTGCAAAAAGATTAATTTATATTCATTGAGTCCCTCGTTCATTTAGTTAACACATATTGCAAAACTTCTCTATCCAGGCCCTGTTTATAGATCAGCTGCTATGGAGTAGCAGGCAAAATGTTTACGCTCACGAAACTACCCCTTCTCATGGTAGGAGAGTAAAAGTAATCAAGCTATAGTACACATGAAAACAATTTCAAAGGATGCTAAGCTTATTTGTTGGTTTGTTTTAATAGGATAATGTATGGAGAGCAAGTGAGTACAAGGTGTGAATTTATTAAATCAGGTGGTTGGAAAGATCACAATGTAGAGATGCATTTGAACGGAGACCTGAGGAAGTAGAAGGAAGCAGCCATGTAAAGAAGAGAAGCAGGCAAATTCCATACTGAGGAAATAGCTATTGCAAAGGTCCTGGGAGCAGGAGTGGGCTAAGTGTGTTCAGAAAAAGGAAGAACAGCATAGTGGGAATTTAGAGGTCAAAGGGAGGGGAGGTTGAAGAAGAGAAAAGCCCATAGCAAGGAATTTATAGTTTATTCTACCTGCAATGAGAAAAACTACAGATTGTATAACTGTTTTGTGTCTGTAGAACCAATCTCGTTCAAGTGTCACAAATGGATGGGTGCACTGGGAATAAGACTAGAAGCTGGGAGACCAGTTTCAGAACTTGGCAGTCGTCAAGGGAAGCAGAGGGAGGTGTTTTGCACCAAGTCATACTAATGAAAATGAAGGAACATTTAATAAATTTAGGTTGTGCTTTCGGAATATAGTTAAAATTTAAAGATGGACTGCATATAGAGGTGGAGATAAGGAATAAGGAAAACGATAACCCTTAGTGATAAATATGCTGACAAAAGCAATACAATATAAATGCAGAGTATGGAAAAGCTGGTGAGAAGAGTCTTGGAGGTCAAATAATATTTTATTTAGATCATAAAGGTTGTCTGCTGGAACCTCATTCCAAAAGTGCCTACGTGGTCATGGGTAGATGGTCACACGGTTTCTGCTTAAAGACTCCTATGATGAGCGCCTTTGGAAAAAAAAGTTTACCTTCAAAGTCTGAGAAAGAAACTTTTCCATACTTTGTTTTTTTCTTAAGAGAGAAGGACAGAGAGTGAGAGAGAGACAGAGAGAATCAATCTTTATTGAGTTTTTCTCATGGTTTTCATTGCTTCAACACTTAGTTGTGTACATAGGTGCTGGGATTTGAACCCGTGTACTTGTGCATGCCAGGCAAGTGCCATAACCATTAAGCCACCACTCCAGTCCCACCCCTCACTTAGTTTTGTCTAGTTTTTATTTTTATATTTTACAGGTAGCATATTTAAGGAAATCTGGAAATGGGTCCCGAAATGATGGAGAAGAGAGAAAATCTCTTAAAGTACATAAGAGTATGGGAGGTGGGACAAACAGAAGGCTGATTAGTTTTTCTGCATTTCTGTAAAGGATTAGGTATAAGAATCACTTAAAAATGAAGCTTCCTATTTTATGATGAAGAAGAAGCTTGTGGGTTTAAGAAGCTGAATACTTCAGAGTTCTTCTGAGTCCTATAGCCCTATGGGACTAAGTTAGAAAGCAGTTAGGTGTAGATAATTGAGAATGTCTATCAAAAGCAGAGGACCATAGAATTCGCTAATGTTAAAACAGGCTTATGTGTCTACTGAGTAGATTAAAACTCTCCCAATTGTCAGATGTGATTGAGTTTAGGGCAAAGTGCACCAGAAATGCTACTCATTCCATTTAGGGCTGGCAAAGATCCTAATCTAGTTCACAGAAGAAGACAGAGGAATAGAGGAATTAAGATGTTATCACACAGTTGTGAAAATTTCACAATTTGGAGGTCATTTTCCCATGGGGGGGAAAATGATGATCCTGGCTATTAGTAGATTACAATTCATTTGACTAAAAATCTAGATAAAGAAAACAAACAATATTTCAGCATTTTTTTTACTCATAACTGCCTTAAAAAATAAGAAGAAGCCAGGGTACAGTAGTGTATATTTATAATCTCGCAACTAAGGATACTGAGGCAAGAGGATCACAAGTTTGAGGCCAGCCTGGGTAACTAAGTGTCAAAATAAAAGAAAAAGTGCAGGGATATAGCTTGGTGGTAAAGCACCCCTGGTTTTAACCTTCAGTACCATAAACAAATAAATAGTATAAAAAAGAACAAAAATTGCATTATGGCTGAGAAAAGATTCATGTGCAAAACATGAACTCGTCAGATAACAAAAAAAGTCACAAATATTTGAAAAGAATTACAAAAAAGGATATCCAGATAGTTAATATATTTTAAAAATGCTCTCAGCCGCACTAATAATTAGGGAAAGGAAAATTGAAATCACATTAACTGACCACGATGCAAACATCAAAATGACTATAGTTTAAATAACAAAGAAACAATAAAACGTGATAAATTATAGAATCATTGGACTGCTGATTTACAGCAGATAAGAGTGTACTCATACTTTGTCCATGTCTACGAAAGCTGAGTATACCCATAATTCCAAGCCCTAGCAATTCAGTTTCTAGGAATAGGCCCAAAAGAAATATGTACATATGTCTGCCAAAAGACATGACTGAGGATGTTCACAGCAGCAATATTTACACGATCCAAACTCTGTCAACCAACCAACGACCTTTAATAGTAGAATGGATAAATCAGTTGTGGAATTGTCAAGCAGAATATAGAACAGTGTGAAAATAAATCATCTACAGATATATAATCACAAAGGGGAAGCTCACAAGCATATCATTAAGCAAAGAAAACTGGATACAAAAGAATGTATACCATATGAGTCCACTGATATAATGCTTAATAATAGAAAATTTATCTATAATTTTGAAATCAGGATGGGGGTTACTTCTGGGGAACATACTGGCATTAGTAATTGGGAGATAGCAAAACAGAGGCTTAAGAGATACAAATAATTTGATGCTTCTTCCATGGGCAACAGCTACTTGGGGATTCAGTTGGTGATAATTCAGCAAGTTGACACATAAAATCTATATATTAAGTTATACTTTAAATATGTGTATAAAGCTGTGTATTCTATTTTAATTAAATATATGCAAATGTGTATGTACATATAAGTTAGCCATCAGTTAAAATTTCATTTAAAATGTACAAAGAAAGCAGTTAAATTATTTCAAACTCTTTAACCATATACAAATCTTATTGCATCTCAGGAAATATAAAATTGCAAATAATTAGGCAAAAATATAAACCAAAATAAGAACAACAACAGAAACAAATTCCAAAAAGACCTCAACAGTTTGGAACTGAATCTATAAGGTGACCTTGAACAAGTGTAAGTAGAAAGTCTTTCTCTTGTGTTTCAAGGAATAAAAAATAAGCTATACTTACATAGCCAACATACATTCAAAGAAATCCAAGCGTTGCAAAGGAAGTGGTTAAAATGCTGTCAGACAGTAACTCTAAATGACTCTTTTAACCTGCCTCTAAAATAGCTATCAAAATAGAATAAAAAGACCCTTGCTAATCCTCAACTGATTCCAAAAGTGAGACAATTTTTATAGATAATTTTCTATAAAGCACTTAAAATTCAGTAGAGTTGAATTAGAATTGCAATGGTTAGCCTGCAGCTACTTGGTCAGAAGAAAAGGAACGAAGTTGCTGGCAAGAATAAAAGTTGGAATTGGACAGTTTCTCCCTCTCTTCCTGTGAATCCCAACCCAAGGGTCTGCTCCATTCAGAGAACAGACATTGGCTTCCCTCTTTGTTCTCCTCCCTTTCACCAATTACTCTTTCTTTAGTTTAGGAGAAAAGCCTAGAGACTGCAACTCCCTGAAAAGAAGAAGGAAAGCAGTTGAAGAGGAAATCAACAGTGCCCACTCTGGGTGGAGGCAGAGTCCAGACGTGAAGAGCCTTGTACATGCCAACATCATCAGCGGGGCACTAGGTAAAGGGAAGTATCTGCTGCATTCCAGCTGAAGTTCTTGAAATGAAAACCTGCTGAACTTTGACAAACCCCACAAAAGCAATGATAGAGTGATATGAAGAGAATGGTGCTGTTTAAGACAGGGTGCTCAAGAAGCCAAAGATGAGATGATCTTTGCACTAAGTTCCCAAACCACAGGGGCGCCAGACATGCAGAGAAAAAGCCAGTTGCAGGTGCCCTAATACAGCAATAAACTCAGCATGACTGAAGAACAGAAAGTTAATGAGTTTATTCTTTTCTTTTTTAAAAGTCTACTAACAGTGCTTACTGTTCTAATTTGCTACCACTTCTGTTTCCTTTTTGAATTCTGATTGACCATCCAATATACTTTTTGATGCAGGATTCATACATGAGGAATCATGGATTGGGATTGCTTTCTATGATGTCTGGTGATCCATGAGAGAAAAGGGTGTGTTTCCTTTTCCTGCAACCTTAGAACCTGTTTATCCAGAGGTCTTAACTTGAAAGCCAGTAAAACTTCGACCGGGAACCACAACCATGGTTCCAAGGGACTGGATACTGAGACTGTCACATGATAACCTTGGAATCCTTAACCAGTGAATCAACAGGCAAAGGAAGATGGTGCATTGGCTGGAAAGATTGTCCCTTAAGGGACAATTAGTTTGTACTCCACAGTGGGGGGTAGAGAGCAATATGTGTGGAATGCAGAAGATCCCTTGGGGCTCTAGTTACTACTTTCAAGTCCTGAGATTAAAGTCAATGGAAGTATTGAAACCCCAATTCAGGCAGGACTGCTAATGCCTAGACCCTCCCAAACTGAAAGTTTGCTAATCTGTTACCTAAGAAGTAAGAACCCACCACCAGCTGAGGTACTCCCTGAGGGCAAAGGAAGTATAAAATGCCTAGTGGGTTAACCCAGAGATCTAAGGGTCGATTGCCTCCACTCATAGGTGGAGGTGGGGACTAGACCCTGGACAATGAGAAAGTTGGTCTAGTAACATGAGTTAAATCCAGATAAGATGTAATGCTTTACAATCTAATATCTTTTTTAGAGTTATAAAGGGAAAGGGAAGGGAGGGTAATTGGGGGGGGCACTCCTGGGGATAATTGCAATATCCAGAATATTTACACATTTAAAAAAAAAGTGCCTAGTGGGAGGATTTAACTAAGATGATAGCTAAGACCACGTGATCAGGTAGAGAACTGAACACTGTAATAGTTATGAGCATTCATTTCTTATTTTATAGGAATGTTTGGTTTTATATATCAATCACTATTTTTTCTTTTCTTTCCCAATCTCCTACTATCAAATATGTCAGTAATAGTTTACTTTATAAATTATTTATAATTATATTTAAGTTATAGAATGTTAAACAAGGAATATGAATTGGAAGAATGATTATCAACCTAAGGAAAAAAAGAGTCTTTTTATGCACTTTTGGGAAAAGAGTTAACTCGTTGCTGTTGGTCTCATATCTGGTGAACCTGAATTTCTTATTATTTCCATTTGGAAATGAAGTATGGTTTAATGATGTGCATTGATGGCAAATTGACAAGAAGTGGACAGGGGTGGTTGTGTAATGTGTGAACTTACATAGGATGAGCTGTTTCAGAGAATTCCTTTTCCTGGATATGTCCAGGTAGAGAGAGGCACAAGAGATGTTTTCATGCAGGATTTAGAATGCAGAAGTAAAGAAGCAGCTTGTTTGTATTTATGCTTTGGAAGTTGAGACAGAGACCTTGTGTTGATTTCTGTTGTTGATTTTCAACTGGCTGACCTCATCAGCATGGGCAATTCCTAGGCATGAAGCTCCTCCAGTTTCCCTCAAATCGTCCTTCAGCTTTCATTCTGAGCCAAGTCTATGCCAATCTGTGGGATTCCAGCGTAGAGCTCATTGGGACTGGTGTAGAGCTCAGTGGTAGAGCATCCGCCTAGAATATACAAGGCCCTAGGTCCAATCCCCATTTCTGAAATAAATAAATACAATAAATTATTCAACAAAATGCAGTGGATCTATAATAGATTAAATGATTTTGAAAGATGATGAATATTGGAAGGTTTATTCTATTAGATTTTAAGTCTTGCTCTAAAGTTACTGTATTGAGACATTTAATTATTAGACATTTTATTATTATTTATTCAACAGAATAAACAACATGTCTAAAATGTAGGAGATTATTACTTCAATGTTCTATAAATAAGTTAAAATCTACATTTTCAATTAATTTGAAGCAAAGAAGCCAAGGAAATTTGATGGGAGAAAAGGTAAGTCTTTAATAAATGGTGGTAGCTCAACTGGATATTTTCATGAAAACAGAAAATAAACACCAACACTTCACATAATAAACAAAAGTTCACACAAAATGGGTCACAAAACTGAAGGCAAAAGTCTAAAATTATAGAACTTTTAGAATAAGATACAAGGAGATAATCTTTGAGATTTTGAGTTAGGCAAAAATTCGTTAAATGACTAAAAACATGAACAGAGAGATAAAAGAAATAAATTGATTGCATCAAAAGTTAAAACTTTTCTTTGAAAGACTTTGTCCCATAAGCTACAGCTGGGAGAACAAAATCCACAAAATATATATTAGACAAAGAACTTAAAACCGAAATATGTAAAAGACTCTTGAAATTACTATCAAGAGAAAACAAATCAATTTAAAAAAATAGTTGCATGTATAGCTGAAAACGGACACTGTACACATTAAAATATTTAATGTCATTAATCATGAAGTCTATAAAATTGCAAACTGTAATGAGATATGACTATCCACTGAATAGGTAAAATTTAAAGATGGATAGTTCTAAGAATTGGCAGAGATGTGGAACAATTGGACCGTCATACATTGCTGGTGTATGAATTTGGCAGGAATATAAAAAACATTTGGAAATAATTTGAAAGTATCTTAAAAAGGTTAACAAATACCCACCATACAATTCAATCATTCCACTTTCAGGTAATTACTCAAGGAAAGAAAAGCATATGTCCACACAGGCTTGTACATAAATACTCATAGCAACTTTAACTGAAATACCACCAAATTGAAGACAACCCAAAAATCTATCAACGGTTGAATAGATAAACTAATTATGGTATATCTGTGTAGTGGAATGCACAAAAATAAAAAGAAATGGACTATTGATGTAGGCTACACCACTGATGATTTTCAAACTCATTATCTTGAGTCAAAAGAAACTGAGCCAAAAAAGTTACGTTTATATAAAATCCTAGCGCATGCAAACGAATCTATAACAATAGTAAATGGGCTCCCTGTTTCCTGGATAAGGGATGTGTGGAGGGAGAAATTACAAAGAAGCCTGAGGAAAGTTTTTTGGATAACGAACATGTTTATTACCTTGATTGTGTGATTATTGCCAGGGTGTATACCTATGTCAGAATTCATCAATTCCGGCATTGTGGCACATGCCTATAGTCTCAACCACTCATGAGATTGTGACTGAACAATCATTTGAGCTCAGGAGTTTAAGGTCAGTCTGGGTAACATAGCAAGATCTCAACTTAAAAACAAAACAACAAAAATCCTCACCAGATTGTACCTGTTAAATATGTAGTTTATTATCCATCAATGTGGTTGGGAAATATAACTATAAAGTTGCCAAATTAAAAAAAAGCTAGATAAACAATTATTCCTATGCTATAGTTTGAACTTGTAAAGTCTTCCAACAGCCTTTGTGTTAAATGCTAAGTCCCCAGTTTGCCACTATTGGGAGACAATTCCTAGTGGGATATGTTTGGATCATTGGAGGTATGATGCCCCGGAAGAGGATAGTCTCTTCCTCTCTTTCTCTTTTGCTTCCTGGCCATGAAGTGAACAGTTTTGCTCTGTACTTTTCTCATGATTTGCTGCCTTGTCATAGGACCAAAGCCAATGGGGCCAATTGATTATAGACCAGAATTTCTAAAACTGCCAGCCACAAAAAACCTTTTTCTCATTATGGGTTGATTAGCTCATGGTTTTGTTATACTAATAGCAAGTTGAGTAATACAATCTGAAACAGTTAACACTGACCTAACATAATTTCCAGTGTTCTACAGTGAACACATATTTTTTTAAATCCTTTATTCTAATGGCATTTCTCTCTTCCTTTGGTTACTACTTTCTTCTCACTCCGACCATGGAGACAGAGATATGTGACCCTGGATGTGACAGTCATGTTACACACTTCTCTGCTACAGAGAAGGGTGTGTAACCCCAGCTATGTTCCACTTTAAGGTTAAAAATGGAGCTGATGGAGAAGGATGCTTCGTGCATTTAGAAACATTAGCACAGGAGCACAGGCGATGGAAGATTCACTCCATCACTATGTGGAGGATGTCTGTCTACCCTTAAAGCAAATTTGGCATGTGAAATGGAAAGGGAGGAAGACGGGGCAAAAAGGAAAGGCAGAAAGAGTGGGAGGAAAAGTGGGTTCAGGAGGAAGGAAGAAGAAAAGAAGAGAGGAGAGATCTTTGGATGTGTTCCTCTGAGGTCACCTCACCTCTGCCCTTTCACAGGTAGACTCAGGCACTAGTGCCCTTCCCTCTTTGGCTTAAGATGATTTAGGTTTCTGTTATTTCCCAAAGAAAGAGTCTTAGCTAATGCAATATTTATTCATTGCTATTCTGTTAGGCTGAAGTGAGAGGTGAGATTTCTTTTTTACCTCCTGCATTCTCATTCTTAGTAGTTCTTTCTGGTCCAGATTTGGTATGTAAAAGATGAACTCCTCTACTATGCCTTTCTTTGAGGGCTTTTCTCTTTTCTCTTGCATAGAGGATTTTTTTCTTCTTTAAGTTTCTTTGCATTGTAGAATGTAGTCTGTATTTTTCCTGGCAGTTTCACTTCCTGGAGGTAATAGAAATGGAAGTTTAAAATGAGTTAATTAGGGAGAGATGGTAGCAGTAAATCAATGAGTTCTCCTAATTCCTTCTCTCAGCCTTTCTGTGCTGGCTTAAGTGGAGGTGACCCCATGATTCTGCTCTACACTTGAGCTCTGTTAATGTAGTAAGTGGTAAGATTTTGCCTTACTCTCTGGTCTTTTACCTGGCAATCTTGGTTTACTACGTAGGCATAAGATTTTATGGACTTTTGCATCTTATCTGGGGATATCAATGGAAATTTGGGAAGAAGTGAACTAAGAGGTGCTCAGACCCTTCCTTGTTAAATTGTTAAATAGGAAGGCTGGTAACAGGCTTTAAAAAAAAGAGCAAAGGACAGAGAGAGAATCAATTTTTATTGAGTTTTTCACATGCCCTTCGTTGCTCTGACACTTAGCACTTAGTTGTGTACATGGGTGCTGGGGTTTGAACCCGTGTACTTGTATATGCTGGGCAAGCGCCGTAACCTCTGAGCCATCACTCCAACTCTGATAACAGGCTTTTAAAATGTGAATTGGTCCCTGTTTCCATGAGACTTGCAAGTCTGGAAACACATATACCCTTTCATTAGTGATTTTGTTATGGAAACTCAAAGAGGTGAATTTCTGGTCAGTCAAATATCTATGAAGGTGTAATATTGACTTAGTCCACCATCTCTATAAAGTTGGCCTTGCTTCCAAAATGTCAAATGGTGAAGGGATGTGGGTAGACGGTAGGGAAAGGACATCAGGAAAATCTGGGTGATAGAAGTCTTATGGAAGCCATCCCCAAAGTAAACTTGAAGGGTTCTCTCCATCTGGATTATCTTCCCTGTATAGTGCTCTCCCATGACAGATGTTAAATGAAGAGGCAGGTAATAATCTAGGCTGAGAGACTGAGAGAAACAACTTGGAAGAGGTACCTTTCTCCTGGATGATTTATATTTGGGGGTTCAGTGTTTTAGTCAGGATTTTCACTGCTGTGACTAAAACACAATAATAATTAGAGGAGGAAAAGTTTATTTGGGTATCTGAACACAGATAGTAGGATCCCTATTTTGGGGCTAGAGAGGTAAGACAGGACATCATGGTGGAAGAGTATGGTGGAGGGAAATAGCTAAAATCATCACACCAGGGAGTAAGGGAGACTTCATGTACCAGATACAAATTATATAATCTCAAAAACACACCCCCAATGTCCCATCTCTTCCAGCCACACCCTACCTGCCTTCAGTTACCTCTCAGTTAATCCCTATTGGGGATAAACTCACCGATTGGGTTAAGGCCCTCATAACCCGATCATTTCACCTCTAAGCCTTCTTGTGTTGTCTCACACACTTCATTTTGGGAGATAACTCACATCTACACCGTAATATTCAGTATGCTTTTCTCAGTATTTCCCAGCTTCATGATTTGGTCCTGTTTAGTTGGAAATGTTCTTATCTGAACTTAGAATTATTGGAGGAACATTGTCTAAGATTTCCACTGTATTTCTATAAATGCCTTGTATCATACTTCTCTAAAAAGAGTTAATGGACTTACTCAGAGGCAAAGGAACCTACAGATGGTGCTTCCTGGGTACAATGCACAGTGAGAGATCTGAGTCCGAGAAACTTACCTGGGTATTGCACCACCCACTAGGCTCCGAGAATCACACTAAAATTCTAACCACATTCTTTAAACTCATGAAAAAAGAAGTCATGTAAAATTTATAGTCAGAATATTTGTTATAAATACTGAAATATTTCTTTCATCATATTTTGTCAAAATATCTGCTTTCCATAATAAACATTTAGTTAATTTCTCTATTGTTAGATGCTAGCTTTTTTATAACATTATAAATCTCTTCTATTTATGTTCAGAGAATTTGTCCTTGAAGAATGGATTGCTAAACAAACAAACAAACAAAGAAAGCATTTATGCCCTGTTAAATTCAGGTCATGAAATTATATAACCAAATTTTGCTCTTTGCTGATTCTCTTCCTTTTCATATGCCTTCAACTAGATGGGTAGAATGTGACATAATAAATAATCTATGTAAAACTTTTTAAAATGTTAAACAGATGTGTGTAAAATACGTTAAGCGGTAATTAAATTCAGGTCAGTAAGATGGAAACCTTTCTCACAGACTCTAAAATAATTATAGGTAAATTTACTAGGGAATTTTGAATGTAAAATTTAATTGTTTTAGGAATGTTTCTAGTCACTATTTATTTTGTGACTTAAAAATTATATTACACCTTGCTGCTGTTTTACAAAGCTATTGTTAATGTGATTTACTTGTGAAAGAAAGTGAGAAAGCTATATCACTAATCCTCAAGACTCAGTCATAAACCTCTACTGTTTTGCAATAAAACACGTTTCCAATAATGCTGAATACACTTTCCACTGCATTTAATTCTCTTGGGTTTTAGCCACTCCACGTTGTTGAGATTATGCTATGTGCTTCCAAATGAACCAGATGTTCTTTAGATTCTGAAATGGAAGTTCTCATTAAAATGTGTGCACGCACCTGTGCATATGTGTGGATGTGTGTTTGCGCACACACTGATATCTCTTGAGGGGTTTATTTTTTCAAAGATTATGAATTCTAAGGATTTTCAATGATTTATTTGCTTATTTAATCAGAGCAGAGCTCCATGAAGAGACTGTATGGAGGAAACAATTGAGAGAAGATCTTACTGACAGGGTCTGGGGACTATTCCAATGTTGTCCTCATTGTACTCCCTCAAGTCTTGTCTTCATATACGTTCAAACGCTTGCTAATATATATTATGGACTCCTTGATTGTATTTGGTAAAATTTATAAAAGTATATAAAGATATTCTCTGCACCCACATTTAACCATGGAGCAATGTAAGAAGTTTAATACATGGAAAAAGACAGAAGCATTTATTTTTTAAAAAGGCGTATACTCATGTGATAAAGAATTCAAGAAGTTTTATAAAATTATTTTTATTTAAAAATTATTTTTTGCAGGAATATACTGTCAATAGAATTTCTGCATTTTTCACTATTTAAAGCAGCATCTCATGGATATTTGGTACATACACAGAGGCTCCCAGCCGTGGACCATAGGTTGGATTAAAGTAAGTGTATACGTACTTATTTCCTTTAAAGAGCGCGTATCATTTAGGGATTAGAGAGTGCAAGACCAGGTCAGTTAGATAAAGAGGGGGTGGCCCAGGAGCACAGGGCCAGGAAGGTCATAGAAAACCCTTGGCTTTGTTCTGGATGAGAACAGAAGGCCTGGGAGGGTTTCCAACAAGGGAACATGACCCTGACCATGATCCGATCTGCATTTGAACAGGGTTGTTTTGAACTTGAGTTTTCCTTCTTATCATGTCTTTTAGTTTGGACTTCATAGCAAAAACACCATAGAACAGGTACCTTGAACAATGGACATTTATTTCTTACAGTTCTGGATGTTGGGAAGTCTAAGATCAAAGCATCAGCCAATTTAATTTGTGGTGAAGGCCATCTTCCTGGTATAGACAGCCACCTTCTTGCTGTGTTCTCAGGTAGGGATGTGTGTGTGGTAGGAGTCGAGGGAGAGAGAGATATCTCCAGTTTCTTTCTTTCTTATAGGATCATATAAGCATTATGGAAGCTCCATCCCCATGATCTCATCTAAACCCAGTTACCTCCCACAAAGGCCCCACCTCCAAATACCGTTAACACTGAAGGTTAGGGGGTTCATCATGTGAATTTTAGGGAGACATCAACATACAGTCCTACTATGTCCTCCTTTTAAATATAAGATTATACTATATTTCAGTGCTATTGTCTCAATAATTTAGTTATTTTATGTTGGAACTTACTGTCATCACCTTCTAGCATGTATAAATACATTAAATTAGTTTGATATAACTTTTCCTATCTCTTATACATAATGAATGAATTAATAATGTATCACTGGTGTTAAACATTCGAGATTATGAATTTATCCAATATGAAGAATTTTGTGAGCTAATATTTTGGTATTTATATTTGGTTTTGGTATATCAAATTAAAAGCTTCACTGCTAAAATTCCCCTATATGATTATTCAAAATCATTTTTTAAAAAGTATGCAAACAAACTCGGCAGAGTGGCCCCTGTAATCCTAGTGACTTGGAAGACTGAGGCAGGAGGATCACAAGTTAGAGGCCAGCTGGACAACTTAGTGAGACCCTGTCTCAAAATAAAAAAGAAGAATGGCTGGGGAAGTAGCTCAGTGGTAAAGCACCCCTGGGTTCAATATCCAGTACAAAAAAAATAGCAAGCAAAACACTTCACTTTGTTATAGTGTATTAAATTTTTGTGGCATTCTGCATAAGCTCACTGAAATAAAAGTTACAGCTTCTCTCCATTCACAGCTCCCTTTATGAGAAACTTGAGCACATGCGAATTTATACTCAATCAGGCATCACTATTTGGGTCCCAGCAGAGTGAGTTACAGGTCTCGCATATTGGGGATTAGAAAATAAGAAAGTTAAAATTAAATTTTTAAACTCTTAATTTTATTATTTTAAAAGCTTTAAATTGACATGAATGCATTAACTGGATATAGTGATGGAGTATGGTGTGATGTTTTTATACATGTTCATGATGTATAATGTTCTAATCAGGGTATTTGGATATCTATGAACTTCAAACATTTATTGTGTCTTTCTGTTGAGAACATATAAAGTATTCTTGTGTGGATATTTTATACTATTCAACAAATTATTGCTAACCGTAGGCACCCTTTTAGGCTACAGAATATTAGAAATTAATCTTCCTATCCAATATTACTTTTGTACATAATAGCCCCCTGTTTATTTACCCTCTCTTTCCCTTTCACAACCTTTGGTAACAAGTATTGTGCTCTCTACTATCAGATCAAAGTTTTTAGCTTCTACATATAAGTGAGAACACATGGTATTTGTCTTTCTGTGTCTGGATCATTTCACTTAACATAAGGTCCTCTGGCTATATCCACATTGCCCCAAATGACAGGATTTCATTCTTTGTCATGAAAAATATTATTCCATTGTGTATGTGTGTGTATGTGTGTGTGTGTGTGTGTGCATGTACACACATCATATTTTCTTTATCCATTCATCGATGAATGGACACCTAGGTTGAGTCCTTGTTTCAGCTATGATGAATAATACTTCCACAAACACAGGACTACAGATATCTCTTGGGCATACTGATTTCCTTTCCTTTGGCTACATACCCAGTGATTGTGGATCATATGGTAGATCAATTTTTATTTTTTGGTGGCATCTCCATACTGTTTTCCATAATGCCCACACTAATTTACATTTCCACTAACAGATTTAGAGTGCTCCCTTTTCTCGGCAACCTCACCAACATTCATTATTGTCTTTTTGTTGATTGTCTTTCTACCTGGGGTGAGGGGATATCTTCTTGTGGTTTTGATTTGAAATTCCCTAATGAGTGATGTTGATCATTTTTTTCATATCCTCATTGGGTATTTGCGTGTATTGTTTTGAGACATGCCTATTCAGGTTTTTTTTTTCTCCAGGGATTAAACATGCACACTACCCACTGAGCTACTTCCTCAGCTCTTGCACATTTAAAAATATTATTATTATCATCATCATTATTATTTTGCCATTGAGTTATTTGATTTCCTTGTGTATTTTACATACTAATCCTATATTAGGGGAATAGTTTCACATGTTTCTCTCATTTTTCATGGTGTTTCTTCTCTTTGTTGATTGTTTTCTTTGCTCTGCAAAAGTTTTTTAATTAATTTGGTGCAATCCCATTAGTCTGGTTTTGCTTTTGTTGCTGATTTTGAGGTCTTATTAAAAAAAAACTTAGCACATGCCAAAGTTTAGAAGTGTTTTCCACTAGTAGTTTCATAGTTTTGGGTCTTACATTCAAGTCTTTGATCTATTTTTAGTTGGTTTATGTGTATGGTAAGAGATAGGGTTACATAGATTTACTGAAATTTTATTCATATACCGTACAATTCAATGATTTTACAATTCATCCATTTGAAATGGATGAGTTTTTATTTAGGGTTCTCTTGTCTGATTTTAAGCATTACAGCATCCTATCCAATATCACCATCCGTTCTTTGACCCATTCCTGTGCTCAGTCCACTCTACCTTTCTCCTGTGAGTATTCAGCCAACAGTGTTGCCCATGCTTTCCACTCAAGTTAGAAGCACAGGTGGAAACGAGTTATGCTTCTCTTCTCACCCAGCAAGAAAAATCCAGTGGACACTCCCTTGAAATGTCTCTCAAGTCTCTTCCTCTGCTTCCATGTTTCCAGTCCCATGAATTCTCTGTGGAGTTGTTATGAAAATTCCCACTGGATTTCTCATCAGCTGATTGCTCCCCGATTCCACTCTGGTCTGGGCCTCAGCAAACCTAGATCTGATCTTTAGGGTTTTTGTTTTTTTTTTTAAAGCTTTGGCATTTCCCAGTAACTACAAGGTAAATGAAGATTCTTTTAATTCTTTTGTTGTTTATCTAGATTGTTCACCTCCCTCCCCACCACCTACTGGCCTTAGTCTGGCATTCCTTACCCTTCCCTTGGGTACACATGCTAAAAATTCCAGCTACTCTGTTCCAAAACACTAAGCTTCAGTGTAGTTTTGCATGTGGGGACCTAATTTCTCTCTTCTCTTCCTGGGGAATTTTTCCACATCCTTCAAAGACCAAACATAATCTCCTCCTGGTGGAACCCTCTTCCATTCCCAGATCCTTCAAGCTACCACCACACTAGAAACTTCTGTTTCTACGTGGACACTGATGTGTAATTATTTGGCGCATGTCTGTTTCAATTGCTGGGGGAAGCTCCTGAAGACCAGGGACTGTTTTGTCTAAATCAGTTCCTGGCACCATTCTCAGCTCATGGTGGGGTCCAACGTGCAATGCTGACTGGATGAAAGCCAGCATCAGGCGATGTCACACTGTCAGCAACTGGCCAGGAACCTCTTCGGGACTGGTGTGGTTTGAAATCTTCAGTTTTATACTGGTTTTTCCCTTTTAGTCATTTCTTTGGTATTTAAAAATATTCCACCCACTGAGGAGAAAGTGAGGCATCTGGTCTCTCTTTGAGACTCAGGCGGTTTAGGCATAGCTAGGTAGGGAATTGGGAAGGAGTCCTTCTCTGGGCCCTGGGTCCCTATAGAGCCAAGCTGTGGGAATTGGGAGAAGGGGAAAGAAGTTGGGAGTGGCCATTAAAGGTAAGAGAACTTATAGTACATTTCTTGAACATTTAGAAAAAAAACAGAATATTCCCATACTGTGAATGTGACATTGGATTTTGAGCATAACTATATTAAAAAATCCATTCCTCAGTAAATGCTTATAATATACCAACCAGATGGTATTTTTCGCTTTTTAAATTTTTAACCTTTACATGTACGATGGCTTTATGAGGAGTTATTCGAATTTAAAATTCTGGATTTCCAACAGAAGATGGTAATTGATACAGGTTAGGATGCCATATAAATGGGTATTTGAGGAGAATGTCCTGTGTCTTCACACAGCCTCTTCTACCCCAGGTTTTTGCTTTCATTTTATTTTATTATTATTATTATTTACCACATGACCCTACTTTAATCTTTCCCCCAACCTTGTCCTTGGATGGAAATTGATAAGGACTCCAATGTCGGCCAACTAATAACACCTGAATACAGCTTTGGTTTAAAAACAAAAACAAACAAACAAACAAATAGAGGCATTGATGCAGTCGGACTTTGAGTCTTTTGAAGCCAGCTGCTCTGAAGGAAATTGCCAGTGGTTCCACAGGGATGAATCGGGTAGGGCAGCCAGTATGCCTCACATCCACCCGGAAGTTATGAAGAAGTGAGCCTATCTGGAGAAAAGCAAGGGGCACCTGAAGGCGCAGAGGCCAAGGCACACTGCCTTAGAGATAAATGAAGGGGAGTATTTTCAGTCTAGATGGGATTCACTTGCAGCCTTATTGTGTTCTTTTCTATAGTGACCCAACCCAGGCCTCTGTTCACGAGTGGGTCACTGCTCCTTGCAACCCAAAAGGCCTTGCTGAAGCATTAATATTTTGCATGTTTTCTAATTATTTTTTACTGTGATAAAATAAGCACAATTTTCTCCAAATCCAATCTCCTTTGCAGAATAATTCTGTAGTATTTCTTGACTCTGTTAAATGCCATTCAGTGGCTTTCCATTAACATGGCAAGTTCAGTGTTTCTGTCAGTGGGCCAGGGTCACTTAAATCTGTGCATGCTTTTGTGCTCTTCAGTTAAACTGAGTCTTTTTCTATCTTCCAGCAGCAACTGCATCCTTGTGACTGTATACTGCTATGACAACAGCCACAGCTATTATTTGTTGGCCTACAGAGGCAGAACCTATCAGTGCTGCCTGCTTGTAGCTAGCCCTCCTCTATGGTTTGGATATGATTGAAGTTTGTTTCCCAAAGCTTCATGTGCTAGGAACTGGGTTTCCATTGTGGGATGTTGAGAGGTGGGGCCCTTAAGAGGTAGAGCCTGGGGCTGGAGCAGTGGCTCAGTGGTTACAGTGCTTGCCTGGCATGCGTGAGGATCCTTGTTCAAAGCCCAGCACCAAGTACACAACTAAGTGTTGGAGCAATGAAAATCAGATAAAAACTAAATAAAATTGATTCTCTCTTTCTTTCTCTCTCACTCCCCCCTACTGTTCCTCTATCTCTAAAAATAAATAAAATAAATAAAATGAGGTAGAGCCTAGTGAAAGCAGATTTGTTAGAGGAACTCAGACTTTTCTTGTGGGAGTATATTCCTGCCCCCGAGATAGTATGAGACCAGTTGTTATAAGTATGCCTGGCAACCTCCATTACTCTGTCATGCATCCTGACTCACCATGTGGTCTCCCCCGCTAATGTGATGCCATGCCAATTGGCCCTTACTAGAGCTGAACAGATATTGGTACCAAGCTCTTGAACTTCCAGACCTGTGAGCCTAATGCACCTCTTTCCTATAAATACTACCCAGCATCAGGTATTCTGTTATAGCAACACTCAAATATTGAGCCAATGCCCTTTGTAAAAACCCAGCAGAGCCTTGCCAGGCGGCTCAGAGAGACTATTCCTGGTCACCTTGTGTTGTAGATTAAATAATAACTACCCAAAAATATCAGATCCTAACCTTGAAAGCTGTAAATCATATTTTATAAGGAACAAAGTCTTCCTGGGGGGCATTTAAGTTATGGATTGTGTTAGTTTTCTTTTTTATCACTTTCACTGAAATAACTGATGAGAGCAACCTAGAAAGGAAAAAGTTTATTTTGGCTCACTGTTTCTGAGGTTCAGTCCATGGTCAACCGACTCTATTGCTCTGGGCCCAAGATGAGGCAGAACATCATGGTGGAAGGGTGTGGTAGAGGAAAGCTTCTCTGTTCATGGGAGCCAGGAAGCAGAAAGAGAATAGAGGGTAAGAGAGGGGAGGGGTAAGGGAGGGGTGAGGAAGAGGCCACAAGAAAGATGCACCCTTCCAGGGCATGACCTCATTGACCCACCTCTTCCCGCCATGTCCCACATGCCTACAATTACCACCTGGTCAGTCCACTCAAACCAGGATGGATTCACGGACTCCCACAACTCAATCCTTTTACCTGTGAACATTCCTGCATTAATATAGGACCTTTGGGGGGATACCTCATATCCGAATCTAATATAGATTCTAACATGGGGAAATCATCCTAGTGGAACCTTAAGTCAATCCCAAGTGTCTTCCTAAGAGGGAGGCAGAGAGATGAAACACGGGCGAGGAGGAGGCAATGTGACTACAGAGGCAGAGGTTAGAGTGATGAGCTGAGAGCCAGGGAATGCTAGCAACCCTCAGAAGCTGGAGGAGTCAGGGTCAGATTGCTCCCTGGAGTCTCTGGAGGAACTGAACTCCTGCTGACACTTTGAGTTTGGCCCAGTGAAACAAATTTCCGATTTTTCTGTGTTCTATAACAATGACAGAATGCATCTCTGTTGCACTGAACCACCAATTTGTGGTAGTATGTTGTAGATTCTTTTTATGGAGTGATGGAACGTTTGTCAGCTTTTGTTGTCATGACAAAATACCTGAGAAAAACAACTTAAAAAGGGAAAGATTTATTTTGGCTCATGGTTTCAGTTTATTGATTGGCTGTGTCCACTGTTTCTGGACCTGTCATGAGGCAGTACAACACAAGAGAATGCTGTGGCAGAGCAAGACTGCTCCCATCCTGAGAGAGAAATAAAAAGATGGGGGGGTTAGAGAGAAGGGGGAGAGAGAGAGTGGGGGGGGGAGGAGAAAGAGAGAGAGAAAGAGAGAAGAGGGGGAAAGAGGGGGAGAGAGAGCAAGAGAACGAGAGGTGGAAAGAGAGAGAGAAGGGGAGAGAAAAAGAGGGGGTAGAAAGAGAGAGGGAGGGAGAAAGGGGAAAAGAGAGAAAGGGAGAGAGAGGGGAAAAGGGGAAGAGAGAAAGGGGGAGAGAGAGAGAGAGAAAGGGGGGAAGATAGGGAGAGAAAGAGAAAGAGAGAGGGGGAGAAAGAGAGAGACGTTATTCAAGAATGTTTGTTCTTTTTAGTGATAAGAGGCCATGTCCTCCATAAATTCTTTCAGTCCTTGTAGTTAGGCATCTTTGTGCTTTTCTGAGAATAACTGCATCGGAGTCTCCAGGGTGCTTGCTGAATATTCACTGACATGGGAACTACCCCCAGAGGTTCTGATTCAACAGGTCTACAGGTCTAGGGTTCTAGGACCAGAAATCTTCCTATTAAGCTGATTTTTAAGGTTTGAAAACCAGTGTTATCAAAGCAATGTACTTGAAGGTGCTTCTGCAACACCTTTAAACCTTGGTATTTTTTCTTGTTTAATGATAAAATGTTCTTTACTTATCAAATTAGTAAAATGTGCTTCTTCAAAGAGTTTTTTTAAAATATGAGATATTTTTAAGAGACCATAATAATTGTTGAGTGTAATTTCCTGTAGTATGCAACACAGTCAGAGTCTGAACACCTTCAGTCTGATTCAGGAGTTATTTCTTTTAATACAATAGGTCTTGTTCTTTCTTACCAGGAATCTCTTATTTTAAAATAATGCCGAGGGATGCTGGATTTTAATTTACAATGGTTTATTTGGACTCATATTGATTTTAGTTTGAGTCATGGTATTTGACATTGAGCATTCTATAATGGTTTTGTATATATTGGCCTTATTTCCTTAATTAGAATGCATATTCTTTGAGATTAAGAGCTATCTTTTGGGGCTGGGGTTGTAGTTCAGTGGCAGAGCATTTGCCTAGCTCATGTCAGACACTTGGTTTGATCATTAGCACCACATAAAATTAAATAAATAAACTAAAGGCATTCTGTCCAACTATAGCTAAAAAAAATTAATAAGAACTATCTTTTTACATTCGTATACATATTTCAAAAATATGTAACTATCATAAATGGTTAATAATGCTTTAAAATCAATAGTTTCAAAAGTATATATAAAACTTTCATCATTTTTTCAAGCTTAATGATTTTAGGGTCTTGATAAGCAATATCCATTTCAAAAATAAAAGGTAACATTTTAAAGTCCATAGTGTTTTTGCAATGTCTATCTGTGCATTATTAATTTTTCTATTACAGAATCTGAAGAAAAAGAGTACATGCATTTATGTGCTATAAGAGTAACAATGGTTTATATTTTAAGCACTTTTTAATTTACTCCGTATTCCTGTGTTTTGAAAAATGTATTTAGAATTAACAATAATCCTATGACTATTAATCTTTATTTACATTTGCACAATAGTTCAGAGAGCTTTAAGAGACCAACTTAGAGTAAGCAGGTATCATTAAGATGTCTTTATGCTCCAAGGATTTTTTGTCTACATAGTGCAAATAAGCACATCAAAGTTGACAAAACAAGTAAATTTTATAGAACAAGTATTAATAAGCATACAAAAATCAAATAAAAGACAAAACTAAATTTATAAACTTCCTTCCTGTGCAAGAAAGACTTGCATTTGGAAACAGTATATTAGTCTGTTTCATTATTATAATAAAATACCTGAAGCAGGCTACTTTATAAAGAAAAGAGGCTGGGGCTGGAGTGGCTGCTCAGCATGTGCAGGCATGCAGGTTCAAACCCCAGCACCCAAGTACACAACTGAGTGTTAGAGCAACGAAAGTCACGTGAAGAACTCAATAAAAATTGATTCTGTCTGTCTGTCTTTTTCTCTCTCTCTGTCTGTCCTTCTCTCTTAAAAAAAAAAAAAGAGGCTTATTTCGATTCAGAGTTCTAGAGAGTAAAGTCCACAGGCCTCATCTCATGATGATCTTCTTACAGAAGATCCTGAGGTGGTACAGCACAACACATGACAAGGAATGGTGACTGTACATGTCTATCCTTTGATCTCTTTTCCTCCACTTATAAAGCCACCATGACTCAATCATGGAAACTCTGCCCTAATGGTTTTTATCCAATCCTAATCCATTTCTGAAGGCCCCACTTCTAAACATCACACTCTTATTAAGTTTGTCTTTTTAAAATACCATTATTCTATAATTTTGGAGATTAAACTTTTGTATGAGTTTGGGGGTTAAGCTGTATTCCAACCATAACGTAGTTTCTCCAAATATGTGTGAGCAAATCTTACCTTTATCATGTTGGTTAAATGAACAGGGTTTTGATTAGTTCAAACAGAAGAGGAAGATGAACAGCTCCATCAGAGAAGGGAAGGAATTCCATTGCTCAGACTGCAGTGGCTGTTATCATGCTTGGGCTTCTGATAAAGCCCAGTGTACAGCTCATTCATTGTGTTCTTGCACTCAGTGATATGGTCTTAAACACAAAGTTCTCAAGGTCTATGATTTTAAAGAACAAGGCCTTTCAAAACCCTGTCCTTGATGCTAACAGGACTGAACAGAGCTAAGTGTATTAATGTGCTGACCTCGACACTTATTAACCAGAGCAGCTTGGACAGCTTTGTCCAGCACATACGTATGACCACACTCTCTTTGCATGAACGCAATAACTTTTAGAATATTAGGCAACCATTGAGTATACTATCAGAGAATGGACTGCAAACAATAATGACCCAAAAACCAAATTATTTTTTGCTTATCAGTTTGTTAATGAGAATAATAGACTATATATGAGTGCATGCTTATATCTATGATCTTTAGATTTAACCTAGCAATAGTGGACCTGTGTTGTGGCGGAGGTATAAGCTCTTTAGAGAAGAATTTGCAACTGAGCTCCGAACATGGTAAGACCAGTACCCAGTCAGTCCACTTGGAGGTCATTCACCATTTTCCTGCTTCCTAAAACAACTCTCAAAGTACGGATTTGTATAGGACCCTTCCTAAGCTGAAATTTAGCAATAGGTCAGGGAATCTAGGAAGCTCCAGCATTACAATGAGCTACGCAACATAGCCTACGTTGCCTGGTGTGTTTTTGCTCATTTTATCTTGCTAGCAACTCAATAGCACAGACTGGGTAAGCTATACTAAGAGGTTCATTTTAGCTCAGGGTTCTATTCCAAAGTCAAGAGGCCACAACTGGTGATAGCCTTCTTATTACAGAGTTCTAAGGTAGAGCAGGACCTCATGTTGCAAGAGCCAAGGGGAGAATGCACAAACAAATACACACACACACACACACACACACACACACGTATGTGTTCTGGTCTCTCCCCTTCTATAAAGCCACCAGAATTCAGTCAGAGGGGATTGTTCCTAATGTCCTAATTTAATCTGAATTATTTCCCCAAAACTTTGTCTCTAAACACCGTAGTGGGATAAAGTTTCCACCCATTAATACCTACAATGGGGGTTTTATTTCAAAACGTGAAGCCCTGGGGTTTGCTCAAACCATATCCAAATCATTGCACCTGGAGAGGGCTCAGTTTGTAAATTGAAGATGACATCAGATTGCGCAGCATGTTTGTAGTATCCCTGTTACAACATGAAACTGAGAATGCATGTTTATCTTTCAACTCTAATTTTCATTGGATGGTATAAATATGTTTTTAGATTAAAAATGTCATTTGGCTCTCTTGGCCATCTTGATATTCACTTTAAAAACTGTGTCATCTTTAACAGCATCAAAATCAAGATAAGATTTGTGAGAAGTAAGTGTGGAGAAGCTTAAAACGTTAACCTCACTGCAACACGCAGAGTCCATAATAGAAAGTCTCATGAACAACCCCACTTTGTCATTTGCTACTTTTAAATGGGTTTGGAAATGGCACATGGGTATGAAAATGGAGATTTAGTACTAAGATTGTATTAATATAAGGCAAACTTCTTTGTTCCTTTTGCAGAAATATTGATTGGAAAATCAGTGCAATGGCAATCATATAAATGAAGTTATGCATTGCAATATGATACTTCAATTTTATCCAAGAGTATTCTTCTAAATTTAATGATGCTTCACAGACCACTAAAAATATTTTCTTAAGTGGATACTTCTCAGCTAAGAGCCAGTACATCAACATTTTTACCAAGAAATCCTTTGAAAATATTTTTTCTGTTATCTGAGTGTAACTCAAGACCTCTCAACTGATTTTTCTGTTCTACCACTATTGAAATGAAAACAGAAGAGGAGCAAACTGATATTTCTAGCAAATGACAATTACTAGCCTAACTAAACAAACTGATGTAAATTTCAACAAACAAGCAAATTAATTTAATTTGTCTTCTATCTAATTAAGAAATCCAAATTATATTTTATACTGCACAAATTGAGGCAAGAGCATTTATCACTTCTATAACTGAAAAATCATGAATTCGATTCAAATGAGATTTTAGAGACTTCAGTTTAGAGTATGAGAACTGTGTTCGGAAAACTTTCCAAGTTCAACTGTGCTTGACTTGGTTGGAGTGCAGAAGTTATTACTAGATGCATTCCTGAGAATGTAGGGTAGATGATATTCCCCAAGACCCTCCTGAGTCCTAAATTATGAGTCCAAGTTGGGTTGAGAGTTTGGCGAGGGATATGAGGCTGAGAGAGAGAGGGAGAGAGAGAGAGAGAGAGAGAGAGAGTGTGTGTGTGTGTGTGTGTGTGTGTGTGTGTGTTGGTGTGAAGGTGATTCTGAGAGCAGAGAAGCTTCCACAGAAGCTCCCAGATCTTCCTGCCTGGTGAAATAATTAATTTTGTCTCTCCACAAAGAGTTGAGAGTAAGGTCCTTAACCTCTATCAAGGCAAGTGTAAGCAGCAGCCCTCTTACCTGGAGGGTGAATGGGAACAATTCTCTTCTGGTTCATGGGGTAGGTGAGAGAGGAAAAGAGAGAACTCCAGCTGGCCAAGCAGCATGTCCAGCGTCCTTCTGCGATGGCCATGACTGCAGTAAGCATGGAAAGCCCTTCCAGAATATTCATTTGTTTGTTATTTGGTGCTGGGATTGAACCCAAGACCTCATGCATGCTGAGCATGTGCAGTACCACTGAGCTACACCCCTACCAGAGTATTTCTAAGAAACTTCTAAAACTCAGGAAAAGGTCTGAGGACTCAGTAATTGAAAAACAAAATAATTTAGATTTGGTGTGAGTTGGTCATAGGAGAAACCATGGAGCAAAAGAAGGAAAAAGACAAAAGAAAGATAAATGGAGAAGAAAACGATGAAGAACGTTGTCAGCATAGGTTATAAACTAAGATTTGACTCTATCTGAAAGTTTCACTCCAAGAAAGGAAGGAAGAGGGAAGAGAGCATTGAGGATCTGGGAGAACAATTTGAATTGAGTTCCACACTTATTCCTTTTCCCACAATAATTATCTTAAATTCAAATGAAACTAAACATTGCTTTGGTTATATTTTTCCTGGAATTCAGTACTTTTAAATGTTGCATTCAAAAGGAATTGCTAATTGCAGTTCATCAATTGAAGTACTAAGGAAATGTGTTGTTTTTAAAATTTGTTCAACAAAGTCTTACATATTGGAGGGAGTCATTGTTAATATTCATGCATACAAGGATCTTGACAAAGTCTGATCCTAGTTCAGGATCTCCCACACTCATCCATTTCCTGATGCGTGTCTCCTCTGGAATACTCCTGTGCTATACATAGAAATGAGCATATACATGTATATTAATTTTTGAAATTTTTGAGTTTCTCTACCTGCTTGTGTATAGTTGGGCTTTTCATGGAAATTGAGTATCGATAACTTCCTTTTTCTCTTCCTCTCCTCTCTGCCTTCCTCCCTTCTCTCCCCACCTTCATAGTTATGGTTTCCCAGCTTAGGTGAAATTTAATAAAATGTGTTTTGTTTTGTTTTCCTTTGTTTACAATTTTCCACAGACAACTCTCTTCCACTTTTGACTTGGGAATATATACAATGAGGTACAAATATTACTAATTGGGGCTGGAGCAGTGGCTTGGTGGTTACAGCGCTTGCCAGGCATGTGCAAGTACACAGTTTCAAACCCCAGCACCCACATACACACCTAAGTGTCAAAGCAATGAAAGCCATGTTAAAAACTCAATAAAAATTGATTGTATCTGTCTCTCTCTCTCACTGTCCTTCTTTCTTTAAAAAAAAAATCTCAAATATTGCTAATCCATCAGATCCTCTTGATCACAGAGGATGCATATGTCTTTAGGATCTGAACCAACTAGTGTTCCAGGAAGACTCACAAACCTGGATTTATCACGCAAGATGTAAGCTTACCTTACATTTATTATGCAACCCAAAGTACTTCTATTTTGAATTATTTTAGAAACCTCCATACCGCATTCCTTAACGGTTGCACAATTGTGTCTCATTCTTTCTCTGACCTATTCCAACATCTTATTTCTTAATTATTCAGAACTTTGGTAGAGACCAGAGTGGTGCTGATTACTGTGTTGCCCCAATATGTGGGAGAGTATAAATTATAAAAAATATTCCAACAGGTAGGAGAGTATGAACTATAGAGAACACAAAACATTCAAAGTTAATGTTTTGTTCCACAAATAAGTAGTATGTACTTGTTCTGAATCCTAGGCCTGGACAGGTGCTTTCAAGTAATTTCTGGGCAGCATATTGTTATTTAGTACTTAGGTTGTTGATAACACCCTTTTTGTTTTTCCTGGGCAAAAGTAGCAGAGTTATATCATCATAGATTTCTTAACTGTATCCTACTTTATCCCTCTTAATAATAAAGTGCCAATCAATCCCAGAATAGCTACTTATTATACACTCAGAATGAAGACTCATAAATTTGATGAAAATGAAAATCACACCTTTAAGTTGTCAACATATCAAACTTATTTATCTCATTAGTTTAATGAACAGATTTAAGTATTCTTCAGTAATTTCAAAAATGCATGAATTATATTTAAAAAGCACAATTTTATTTTTATTTCTTGGAGAAGTCCGCCAAAGAACACCTTACTATATTTTTCACTACTAAAAAGTATAGGTTCAGATTGAATTAGGAAAGCTGGCAAATTATACATAAATTTTTAGTTTTATTTTATTTGCATATAAAGACATACTAATTTATCTTAAGAGTTAGCAGAGTAAATCTGACTTACTGAAAAACTGTGAAAACGTTAACAAGCAATAAAACATTTTTTAAAATTTGGAGACTTTAAAATTTGTATGATTCTGTATTGTTCTTTTCAAAATAGATAAATTTCACACTCTCATATAACTGAAGATCTTGAATAAAAAATATTTTGCTTAATTTCTAAAGCCATGTACTGCAGGCAGAATGACAGTTTCCCTATGAATAAATGTGTTCTTCAATGTTGCACCTAATTAAAAGCTGACTAAGGGCAATCTCATTGCTCACACCTCATTAGCCTGTTTGAATCTTCCTCCATACAGACAAAGCAATATTGAGCTGAGAGGGAAGAGACCCCATAGTAAATTCTAAAAGAACTCTAGTCAGCAACTATTTCAGTTGAATGTGCCTTTGATCCAAATCATACGCAGACAGAAACGTGTTAAGAAACCTCACATGTGCAGGGATGCAGGTTCAAACCCCAGCACCCCCTATACAGTATACATCGAAGTGTCAGAGCAACAAAAGCCACATGAAAAACTAAATAAAATTGATTCTTTCTCTCTCTCACACTGTCCCTTTCTCTCTCTCTCAAAAAAAAAAAAAAGCCTTCCTTTAATAGTAGCAAGAAATATAAATGCAAAGCGGCTTGTGTTTGCCAAATGTTTGGTGTTAAATTTAGCATGACGTATTATGGGTGCTTCTCTCTCTCCTTACTTGTCTGTGCAGTCCTGTAACTCATTCATGGAGAATACCTGCTGCGGGACTGAAGGGTTTATTTACCCACTACGACCCGTTTCATTAATTGCAGATATTCTTTTCCAATACTGATCATGATGGCAGTGACCTAGCTAGGCGTGGAGCATTTTGAACATCACAAATTTTCCTGTTCGAAGTAAATTCAGGTTTATTCTTTTCCATAGGCACTAAAGCAATTGCAAATGACTTAGGAACTGTTTTGTATGCAGAGATTGCTGTATTTTCTTGTCTTCTGTATACAGACTTGTGTGTAGGGTTGAGAAGGCCGTGCCTGATATTGGAGGAAACGTTGAATCACTATAGCTACACATCACCCACTAAACACTTCTCTGGGAAACTTCGGATGCCTAGATTAAAGTTTCAGCCCCGCTGAAGTGGTCACAGCTTTCAGGCCTGTCCACACACAGCGGCTCAAGGGCCCTAAGACTGGGAACTTTTCTGCTCACCAGCCCCATTCCATTTTAGGAGCCTTTCTTTGAAAGGCTATGATGGAAAAATAATTTCAGAGGGGGCACTGGGAAGCGAGGTGGTAAGACATGTGGGGAAACTTTCCCAGCTGTGTTTTTTTTGTTTTTTTTTGTTTTTTTTTTTGTCTGTCCTACATCCCAGTGTGCTAGATGTTTACTTCCCGTGCCTGGGATGCACCCGCTGTCCCTGACATAATTTCTCAGGCCTGTCACTCAGGCCTGGAAGGAGGCTCCTGAGCTTTGCTGATGTGTGTGCTGGACACTGTCTTCCCCAAGGCCAGAGATACAAATAACCCTGCTCCTGCCTGCTGGAGGAAGGTGGAAGTGAAGTGGATCTAATAACACCTCTGTGTCATCTAACATTCTAGGCCAGAGGAGGAATTTCCCCCAGGTCAAAAAGCAGGGGCAGAAGCTAGCCCAAGGAGGGAGAAAAGATTCCAAGGGGTAGAGGAAGGAGGAGAAGGCTGCAAACAGAGGCTGCCCCACCCATGTTTGGGGTTCTTCCCAGGAAACAAGACCATCTGAAAAAGGATGGCTTCTCTCACCAACCCTGCAGGGGCTGCCATCTGTCATCATGGTGGGTGACTCTCTGCAGGGGTGCTGTCAGCCTGGGATCTCACAGGGCAAGAGAGCATCACAGGTCAGGCACCTGGAGTCTGAAGCAGGAAGAGAAGAGACACCCGACAAGACTCTCCTTAAACAAGAGAAATATTAAGAAATATTAATTTGGGGACTGGAGCACTAGCTCAGTGGTTACGGTGCTTGCCCAACATGTGCAAGTACATGAGTTCAAACCCTAGCAACTTGTATACAACGAAGTCTTGGAGCAACGAAAGCCACGTGAAAAACTAAATAAAATTGTTTCTCTCTCTCTCTCTCTCTCTCTCACTGTCCCTCGCTCTTAAAAAAAGAAATATAAATTTTTATTGAATTTTTAAATTTTTAACTGATAAAAATTGTACATATTTGTGGAATATCGTGTGATGATTTCACACATGTGGGCATCATATCACATTCAAACCAGGGGAACGTATCTATCCTCTCAAGCATTTATCTTATCATTTCTTTAGGGTGAAAGCATTCAAAATCCTTATGCATACATACATATATAGACACACACATATGTATACATATTACACACACACACATACAGATAAGCATACATACATATGTCATACATGTTGTTATTACATTCATATATATTTATATTCAGCAGTTTATATATATTTATATACAATATATATGTGTGTATATATATCTGTCTATACATACATACATACATGTGTGTGCATCTATCTCATACATATGTACATATATTACATTATGGTTATCTGTAGACATCCCCTGTATACTCTAAGCTCCTTTTTCTTTAGGTTCCATACTTGGATCTTGTCCTCAAGAATGAGAATTCTGGGGCTGGAGCCATGGCTCAGCGGTTACAGCGCTTGCCCAGTGTATACAGGTGCGCAAGTTCAAACCCCAGCACCACATATACAGCATAGTCTTGGAGCTGATGAGGGCCACATGAAAAGCTAAAATAAAATTGATTTTCTCTTTGTCCCTGTCCCTCTTTCTTTAAAAAGAATAACAAATCTGCTACATGAGTTATTATGAGTCCCCCACCTTGATATGTGATCAAACTCCTCATCTCCCACCAGCCCAGCTGGTATGTAATTGCCCTGGCCGGTCTGGCTTCGCAAAGAATCCTGTCAAGTTGGTTTAGCCAGAATGTCTTCCTTCCCAGGTTCTAAGGTTTTGTCTTAGCAATTTTACTTCTACTGACCTTTATCCTGCTCCTTGGCTCTAAATCTCACTTCTCTTTGTGTTTAGAATTGGGCCCAGTTTTATACTGAGATCTCTTTGTTTCTTCTATTGTATTTCTTTTCTATTGTAATAGCTCTTGAGTAAAATCTGTTGTTACTCCTTCACTGTCCTCCTCTGGCCTTCCCTGATAGAGAACTAAAACTGGGGGACTTTGGAGGACAATAAGTGAAGCCAGGAACAAGAATTTGTAGAGACAGTTCTAAGTGGTTCTCAAGAAGCAGGCTAGGCGGTCTAGGTACGGATGATAATCAGAGTGAACAGAGCATTCCCTTCAATTTATCAAATATTACTAAGGGATCTGGGTTTTGAAGGTGGTAAGGAGTTGAATAAGTCTGGGCATGCTCCCATGAGAAGAAGAGAAAATCGTTGAGATGACACCACATACATGGCTTTTATATTTAATGAAAATATGCCATTTCATTTTAATCCTTCTCATTAACATGTGTGTATTGCATTTGGGAAAATTAGATCATACAATAAACCAAAATAAAAGAAGTAAAAAAATCACCTGTAATCATACCATTTTGGCAAAACAACACTGATATGTGTCCTTGATTGTTTTTTCTATTTTTACACGTCTTTAAGAACTCAACTTTATTAAGGTATCATTTATATACAATAAAATGCATTTATTTCAAGTTGCATTTTTATGAATTCTGACAGGTATACACAGCCCTATAACCTCCACCAACATTATTATATAGAGTATTTTCATCACCCACAAAAGTTTCCTTTTCTCAGTATTCGGTCAACCTCCATCTGAACCTGAACTCTCAGGCTTGAACGGATCTGTTTTCTGTTATTACATATTGCTTTATCTGTTTCTTCCATTTCATACAGTGTGTACCCTTAATCTCACCTACATTGTTACAGGTATCAGTAGTTCATTTGTTGTTGTTGAGTGCATTCTGTTGAATGAATACACCATATTTTTAGTTATCCATTCAGCTGTTATAGACAAAGATGGCTATTACGAATAATCTGGGGACTGGAGCAGTGGCTCAGAAGCTGGAGCACTTTCCTGGCAAATGAGAGGACCTGGGTTCAAACCCCAGCACCACATTCACTAGTGGGTGTTGGAGAAACAACGGCCAGATGGAAAAATAAATAAAATTGATTCTCTTTTTCTCTCTCATTTTCTCCCACTCTCTCTAGAATAAACAATTACTTTAAAAAAATAATAACTTGCAATCAAGTAAAATCTTTGTGAGAACATATTTATTTTTATTTCTTTGGGTAAATACCTTGACATTGAATTACGGGTTATATAGAGATTGTGTGTTAAATCTTGTAGGATCTTCCAAACTTTTTTCCCAAGGTGGTTGTGGTATTTTCTATTCCTAACAGCAATGCATACCGTCCTATTAGCTCCAAGTGTTTGTCAGCCCTTAGTATTGTCAATCTTCAATTTTGGCCTTCTAGTGGGTGTGTAGTGCTATTTCATTATAGACTTAATTTACAGTAAAAGTGCATCCCTGATGACTACTGATATTCT
>PVKS010014697.1:45000-47749 GCA_004027875.1 Aplodontia rufa
GGTGCTGGGGTTTGAACCCGTGTCCTCATGCTTGCCAAGACAATCTCCGTAACTGCTGGGCCACCGCTCTAGCCCAATATTGGTATTTTGTGATTCCTCTTTTTTTGATCATTCTAGCTGGAGATACTACTTTTGTTGAGCATATTTAAAAACCATCTCTTATATTCATTGATTTATTTCTATTTTCTAATTTATTTATTCTTTTTTTTTTCACTTTCTTATCTGTATTTTGAGTTTAGTGCGTTCTAGCTTCAAAAAGTGGGTTCTCGGGTTGTTTACTTTAATTTTCTTCTTATCATTATAAATATTGAAGTATTAATTCCTTTGACTTACAGCTTTGAATTTATCTTATAAATTTTAATGTTTCATTTAGATTTTCATTCACTTTTAATACAGACAATGAAAATAGCTCACAGCCATTATATAGCAGTGCTTCGGCCTTCAGCAAGCAGCCATCTGCTGGTTTTCTTTTTGCATCTTTTGTAAAAGTATCTGGCTTGCCTTATTGATAAGTTTTCTTTCTTACAGAGAATTGGGAACCATTTCTCTGAATTTCCTTCATACAAATAAGGAGAAATTTGCTGATGCTTAAAAAAAGGAAGAAATCTTTGGAGAAAGTAATTACTAAAATAACTTGCAGGCATAATTATAGAACACTGCTGAAATCTCTGAGAAACAATTATCTAGGAATGAATAGAAATCAACCAGGACCTGACGTGGGCAAACTTTGGCCCTGGATAACTTGGTGTCGGAGAATTGAACATAGCTGGAATAAAATCGTAGCTCCTCACCAGCACCTCTGCGGCGTTAAGCAAGTCAGGTAACATCAGTGAATGTGCTTTATCATCTGGAAGATGGAGGTAAAAATAGTACTTTTCTAACTTAAAATGTGTTAGTGAAAATTAATTGGGGAGACAGATATAAGTTGTGGCACACAGAGCTCAAATACTTTTTTCTTTAAATCAAAGCGTGGTAGAGTGGACTTTGTTGGCATAGGAAAGAGATGATATCAATGGCCCTCAGTACACCTGAATACCAAATTACAGAGAAAACACAACAGCCAGTATTGTCCCAATCTAGCTGGTAAACCCACTGTGGGCTCATGCTCTTATCTGCTCATAGGTTTCTGAAATCAGAGCATTGTGGTTGCTTCCAGCCATTGTGGCTGATCTCATTTGTTCAGGTAAAGGACTATTGTTTTCATTTTCCCCTCAATCTTGTTCACTTGGATGAAACTAAAAGACAGGGAGGCCTTGGATGAAAAACAATTTTGCCTTGGTTTTCTGCCAGTCTTTGGTAGCTCTTGGTTCCTCTTGGACTGGTTTCCAGGTAAACTGTGCAACATTAGACAGAACCATAAAATGGTTGGATTTTCTGAAAATCATGGAAAACATTGTTAATCATTTTGGTTATTACCAAGTTTGTCAACAAAGCTCTTGGAAATGTTTCTTGTGATGCACATGAAGATAAGATGGAAACTCAGAATCTAAGAATTAGAAGTCATTTCCAGGGGTAATTTCCAGTGACTAATCTTTGCATAAATAAAGTTGTTTAGATTCTTCTTTTGCAAGAATTCTCAGAATATCTCATGGGTTAATATATTGTAACCCTTCAAGAAGGAGAATGTAGTAAACAATATCTCACAGATTCGGTGTAGCATTGACCTTGTTTCTCTTCTGCAGAACTAATGTTCATTATAACCCATTTTGGGAATTCTTAGAATCCCTTAGAATCCATGTACAGGATTCATGAATCCTGCACACAAATAACTTCTATGGTGATTCTTTTGTGTTTGAGGGTTGTCAGTCCTTTAGCACCAAGCAATAGAGAATTTCTTGTCTCATAAAAAAAATTTCTTTAAAGCCAGCATTAATTTTTATGTTTTTAGCTTATGTTCTTGATATGTGTAACCTGGAAATCTTGGGTTCAATGGACTTATCGTTAACTGTCTAATTGTGTTCGCTAATCAATCAATGTAATCCTTGCAGAGGTCTGGTGTTTCACCCCTGGGTTTAGCTTAGCCTTGTCATGCTTAATGTTTTATCAGTAAACTACAGCAGAAGTTGGCAACTTCCCTCTAAAAGGGCCGAAGAGTAAATTATTTAGGCTTTGCAGGTCATACGGTCTACTGCAACTACTCAGCTTTGCCACTGAGGCACCAAAGTAGCCATGGGCAATATGCATTACTGAGCATCACTGTGCTCCGATAAAGCTACAAAAACAGGCAGCAAGCCATGTCAGGCCATGGCTGCACTTCACCAACTCGTGACCTAAATGAAGACAAAGAATGCGATCTGCAAATTTTAGGATATGCACAAAGCTGTAGGGTGCACATATTACTTTGATCTTGTATAGTGTCCCATATGCCTAAAATAGTACCTCTTCCTGTTATTATTGTTATTCCTACCACACAGTGAATTTCCCAGTGACCTTAAAGGGAGAATGATGGGACTGGGGACGAAGCTCAGTGGTAGAACCACTTGCCTAATTTGTGGGAGGTCCTGAGTTTAAACCACAGCATATTGCGTGCATGCACGCACACACACACATACACACACACTCACACACACATACACTCACACACACAATGAGGAGGTACTATGGGCAAAAAGCACAATATTAAAATTTAAAATAATATATGTCTATTTTTATTTCAAGAAATAGTTTGGAATAGAAAATATGAAAAATACTTAAGAGAAATTCATGTGACAAAATATGTGCGTATCTTCCAATTAAGATGGTAAATTAG
>PVKS010014698.1:0-47744 GCA_004027875.1 Aplodontia rufa
GTGATTTTGTTGATTTGCTTTGATTCTCTCCTTCTTTTAGTTAGATTAGCTAGGGGTCTTTCAATCTTATTTATTTTTCCAAAGAACCTGATCTTTCTTTCGTTGATTCTTTTTATTATTTTTTGTTCTCAATATCACTTATTTCAGCTTTGATATTACTTATTTCCTATCTTCTGCTGGCTTTGGGATTAGGTTGTTCTTTTGTAGAGATTTGAGTTGGAGCATAAGCTTATTTGTTAGGGATCTCTCCTGAGTCTTAATGTGGACACTAAGTGCAATAAATGTTCCCTTTAAGAATGCTTTCATGCTGTCCCAGAGGTTTCGATATATTTTGTCTTCATTCTCATTCTCTTCCAAGAATTCCTTAGTCACTGTTCTCATGTCTTCTTGGATCCATTCTTCATTTAATAGGGTTGTTATTCAATCTCCACATATATGTGTTTTTTGTGCCATGGTGTTTGCTATTAATTATTAGGGTCATGGCATCATGGTCTGATAGGATACACGGAATAATATCTACTTTTTATAGTTGCTGAGATTTCCTCTGTGAACTAGAATATGATCTATTTTGGAGAAGGATCCATGTGCTGCTGAGAAGAAGATATACTCTGCCAATTTGGGATGGAATATTTGTAGATGTCTGTTAACTCTGTTTGATTTATGGTGTTGTTTAGACTGGAGAGCTCTTTATTTATTTATTTGCTTTGATGATCTGTCTATTGGTGATAAAGGAGTGTTAAAATTTCCCAGTACTATTGTGTTGAGGTCCACAAGTGGTTTTATATCTTGGAGCAATTTTTCCACATAGTAGGGGGCATTGGTGTTTGGAGAGTATTTATTTACTATGGTTATTTCTTCCTGTTGTATTATTCCCTTTACTAGGATGTAGTGGCCTTCTTTATCTCTCTTGATTAACTTATGTTTGAAGTCTACTTTGTTAGATATAAAAATTGCAACTCCAACTTGCTTTCTTGTGCTGTATGTCTGGTAGATTTTTTCCCATCCTTTCATCCTTAATCTGTGGGTATCATTGGCTGTAAGGTGGGTTCCCGGTAAGCAGCATATTGTTGGATTTTGTTTTTTGATCCAATCTGCTAGTCTTTTGATTGGAGCATTGAGACCATTCACATTCAGTGTTAGAATTGTTATGTAGCTGTGATCCATATTCATTGTGTTTTATTAGTAAGTTCTGTGCTGTCTTATTTGGCAGTATGTACCTTTATTGAATTTCCTGTTTGTGGGTTTTGAGGAATGTTAGCTGCAAGTTTGTTCTTATCATGAAAAGTTCTCATTTCCCCCTCAGATCTGAAGCTGAGTTTTGCTGGGTATAGTATTCTTGGCTCCGTGTTATGTTCATTCAGGCATTGAAAGATCTCCTTGCATGGTCTTCTTGCTTCCAGAGTCTGAACTGAAAAGTGTGATTCTTATTGGTTTGCCTCTGAGTGTGATTTGGCATTTCTCCCTTGCTGCTTTCAATGTTGTTTCCTTGATTTCCCTGTTGTACATTTTGAATATGATGTGTCTTGGTGAGCTTCTCACTCGATTAGGCCTATTAGGTTTCCTATAAGCTTCCTGGATGAGCATATCTGACTCTATTTTTATATGGGCAAAGTTTTCTTTAGCTATTTCCTTGAGAATGTTCTTTATCCCATTCATTTGTGTTTCAGTTTCTTCCTGTATATCAATTACTCTTAGATTGTTTCTTTTCATTTCATCTGGACATTTTTAAAATTCTGTTCATGTTCTGTGAGTCTTTTTTCTTTTTTGTTACCCATGCGCTCTAGCTTACTCAGCCTGTCCTCATTGTCAGAAGTTCTTTCTTCAAGAGCTGAGGTTCTGTTTTCTACAGAAGTTAGTCTATTATTAAATTCTTCCATGGTTCCTCTCATGTCATTGACTGGAGATTTTAGCTCTGATACTTCCTTTTTGAGTATGTCTATTTCTTTGATAATAGTTTTTCATCTCTGAGTTTTCTCACTTAGTCCCTTCATTATATCTTCTTTTAGCTCATTGTTCCTTTTAGTAATCAGATCATTCATAATATTTTCAAGGTTTTTATCTCAACCCCTATCCATGACATCAGTTTTAGAGGAGTTTTGGGTTTTAGGTGAACCTCTCCTTGTTTGATTCTTCAGTTTTGAAGAACTTCTTTTGGATCTCTGAATTGAGGTTTCTTGAGGGGGAAGATAGGTAGTTCTTCAGGTGGATTTTCCTTGCAAATCAAAGGGTCAGACCAGCTACCAATGATGATCATCTTCTTCCAGATGCTGTTTCTGCCCGGGTGCTCTTGTTGCTCTACCTTTTGGTTCCAGACTCAAGGTTGCAAATCTGAACCTACCAGATTGTGGGGCATCAGGCAGGTGGTGCTGCTTCAGGTGGGGAACCACCCCAGGTTGGTCATGAGCAGGGGCTGCTCCGAACACAGGTCCTACTGGTCATGTCCTAAGTATCTTCCGGTGGGACTGAATAGACCCCAATAGGCACATAGTGCATCAGGTAGGTGGGGCTTCTCCAGGTGGGGAGCCTCCCCTGATTGGTCCTGAGCAGGGCTGCTCCAGATGAGAGTCCTACTGGTTGTGTCCTGAGTGCCTTCCAGCAGGATTCAGACAAGCCCCAATTGTAACACGGGGCATCAGGTAGGCAGGGCTGCTCCAAGCAGGTAACCTCCCCTGTTTGGTCCTGACCAGGTTGCTCCAAATGGAGGTACTATCAGTTGTGTCTTGAGTGCCTTCCAGTGGGACTCAAACAGACCCCAACCAGAATGCAAGGTGTCAGGTAGGTGGGGGTGATCCAGGTGGGGAATCTCCCCTGGTTGGTCCTGAACAGGGCTGCTCCAAATGAGGGTCCTATCAGTCATATCCCTTCCGGCGGGACTCCTATAGTATGCCTTAAAATCAGGAATTATGATTCCTCTAGCTTTGATCTTTTTTCTCAGGATTGCTTTGACTATTCAGGGTTTTTTTGTGTCTTTTTTTTTGTACTTTCATATGAATTTTACAACTGTTTTTTCTAGTTCTATGAAGAATGTCATTGGTATTTTTATAAGGATTGCATTGAATCTATGTACTTCTTTCGGTAGTCTAATGACCATTTTAATAATCCTAATTCTACCCATTTATTTATTTTTTTAAAATGAGTTATTTTTTCAATTTTTTTTTTTAGTTTTTCATGTGACTTTCATTGCTTTGACACTCCATTGTATACATGGTGCTGGGGTTTGAACATGGGGTTTGTACATGGCAGGAAAGTGCCACAATTGCCAAGCCACTGCTACAGCTTCCTGCCCATTCATTTATTTTTTTTTTTTTTTTATTTTTGAGCAACCTTACACGATTTTAACAAAATAATATAAAATGTGTATAAAATGTGTAAATATTCTGGATATTGCAATTATCTCCAGGAGTACCCCCCCAATTACCCTCCCTTATCCCTCCCTTCCCTTTCCCTAAAATGAGAGGTCTTTCCATCTTCTTGTGCCTTCCTCAATTTCTTTATTCATTGTCCATTGTTTTCACTTTAGAAGTCTTTTGCCTCCTTGCTTAAATTCCTAGGAGAGACAGAGTGTGTGTGTGTGTGTATTTGAGGGTATTGTGAATGAAATTGTTTTCTTGATTTTTTTTCCCAGCAGATTATTATTGGTGTATAGGAAAAATACTGATTTTTGTATACAGATTTTGTAACCTGATACTTTTCTGAATTTGTTTATTAGCTCTAGAAGTCATTTGATGAAGTTTTTTCTTGGGGGGGGGTGTCATTCTCCTACTTATAAGATCATGTCATTAGCAAACAGAGATAATTTGGCTTCTTCTTTTGCTATTTGTATCTCTTTAATTTTCTTCTCTTGCCTTATTTCTCAGGCTAGAGTTTCAAGATAATTATATTCTCTTTTCTTCTCTTGTTCTGGATTTCAAAGAAAATGCTTTCAGTTTTTTCTCTGTTTATTATGATGTTGGCTTTTTCACAGGTAGTATTTATAATATTGAGGTAAGTTCCTTCTGTCCTTAGTTTCTTCAGTCTTTTTGTCATGAAAGGGTGTTGAATTTTGTCAGACTTTCTCTGCATCTGTTGAGATGACTTTGTGATTTTTGTCTTTAATTCTATGTATGTGATAAATTACAACTATTGACTTTAATTTGCTCAACACCTCTTGCAACCCTGGAATATAACTTGGTCATGATGTACAGTCTTAATGTGTTGTTGAATTTGATTTGCTAACATTTTATTAAGGATTTTTACATCAAAGTTCATCAGAGATACTGGTCTGTATTTTTCTTTCCTTGATATGTCCTTATCTAGTTTTTATATAAGGGTAATACTGACTTCACAGAATGAATTTTGAAACATTCCATCCCATTCTATATCATGGAATAATATGAAGAACATTGGCTTAGTTATTCTTTAAAGGTATAGTAGAATTCAGCTGAGAATCCATCTGGTCCTGGGCTATTCTTTGTTAGAAAGCTTTTTATTACTGCTTGTATCTTATTGCTAGTTATTGGTCTGTTTAGGTTTTCTGTGTCCTCTTGATTCAGTTTTGGCAGGTCATATCTGTCTATCAATGTATCCATTTCTTCTAGTTTTTTAAATTTATTGAACTGTAAGTTTTCAGAATAATCCCTAATTATCCTCTGGATTTCTGTGATGACTATGGTGTTCTCTCCCTTTTCATATCCAATCTAATTAATTTTGGCTCTCTTTGTCTTTTGGCTAGTTTGATGAAGGGCTTATCAATCTTGTTTACTTCTTCAAAGAACCAACTCTTTGTTTCATTGATTCTTTGTAGTGTTTGTTTATTCTCTATTACACTGATTTTGTCTCTGATCTTAATTGTTTCCTTCATCCTACTGGTTTTGGAATTGGTTTATTCTTGTTTTTCAAGGACCTTGAGATGCATCATTAGGTTATTTGGATTGTTTTTTATTTCTGTATGTAGGCACTGATAGCTGTAAATTTTCTTCTTAGAAACACTTTTTCCAGTGTCCCCAAGGTTCTAGAATGTTATGTCATTATTCTCATTTGAATCTAAAAATTTTTAAATTTTTTATTTTATTTACCTATTCATCATTCAAAAATGTATTGTTCAATCTCCATGTGTTTATATAGTTTATATAATTTCTTTAGGGTTGGGTTGGGTTTGGTTTGGTTTGGTTTGATATTGATTTCCAGTTCCATCCCGTTATGATCAGATAAGCTCTAAGGGGTTGCTTTGTGACTAAGATATGGTCAATTTTGGAGAGGTTTCCATGAACAGCTAAGAAGAAAATGAATTTGGCTATTGTTGGATGAAATACTCTATGAAGGTTTGTTAAGTCCATTTGATTCATAATAATTTTTATGTCTGAAAAGTCTTCACCTAGTTCATGTCTGGATGATGTATTTATTGGTGAGAGAAGTATGTTGAAATCACCCAGTATTATTGTACTGGGGTCTATCTGAGGTTTGAATTCAAGAAGTGTCTGTTTTATGTGATTAGATGCACTGACATGTGGGGCATAGATATTTTCTGTCATTATATATTCTTGTTGCATTGTTTTCTTTACCAGAATGAAGTGACTTTCTGTGTCTCTTATGATTAATTTTTGCTTGATGTCTGATTTGTCAGATAAGAGAGTAGATGCTCCTGCTTGTTTTCAGGCTCCATTTGCATACCTTATCAATTTCCATCTTTTCACTTTCAGCCTGTGACTATCTTTTCCTGTAATATACAGTTCGATCTTGCTTTTTAATCCATTCTGCAAGTTGATGTATTTTGAGAGTTGAGACCATTCAGTCAATATTATTATAGAGAGAAGTTTATTAATTGCCATTAATTGATGTGTTTCTAGTGTTTAATTTGGTTCTCTTTCTCATTTGCTTAACTACTTTTCTAATGATTTGTCCATTTGTGAGCTCTAGTGTTTGGTTTTTATTTCTTCTGTGAAGGTTTTGTAGCCATATATTCTTTTTAGTTTCTGCTTATCTTGGAAGGTTTTTATTTCTCTATTGACTTTGATTAGTACTTTACTGGATATAGCAATCTTGGTTGATGGTTATTTTTTTTTTCCCCTCAGGGCTTGGGATGCATCATTTCAACCCTCCTGGATTTTAGAATTTGTGCAAAGAAATAAAAAATAATTGATTGGTTTGCTTCTAAATGTGACCTGGCAGTTTTCTTTTTAGGCTTTTAAAACTTCTATCCTTGTTTTATATGTTCAGCATTTTAATTGTAGCATATCATGGAGAGGTTCTTTTTTTATTTTGTCTGTTTGGGGTTCTGAATGCATTGATATCTCAATGTCTATCTCATTTTCAAGGTTTGGAAATTTTTCACTTCTTATTTTCCTAAAGAGGTTATACATACCATTACCCTGCATCTCATAACCTTCTATTCCAGTGATTCTTAAATTTAGTCATTTAATATTATACTAGAGTCCTTGTGTAGTCTGGTCATAGTTACTTATTTTCTTTCCTTTAATACTGTCTGAATTTTTTGAAGCTGGCCATTTGTCTTCCAGCTCTGAGATTCTGTTTCCAGTATGATCTACTCTGTTAAACACTTGAATGAACATTTTATTTGATTTATTACATCTTTCATTTCCAAGATTTGTTTGGTTCTTTTTCAGTAGCTCTATCTCAGTGAATTTCTCATTCATATTCTATATTGATTTCATTAATTCATTCAGCTGTTTTTTCCATGTTCTCTTGGAATCCATCACTTTTATAATCATTCTTTTGAATTCTCTGCTATTTCATCCACTTCAATATCTTTGGAGTCAGTTGCTGGTGAATTGGGAATTTTAGGAAACACCATGTTACCTTGTTTTTTAATATTTCATACATTCCTCTGTTGAGTTGTATGCATTTGTTAGGAGAGACTGCTCTTCCACTTGTATGTGTGGGCCTTTTGGGGTATAGCTTTCTCTTGCCAAAATATTCAAGAATAACCTAGACTAAGATCCCTTGTATGTGTGGAGTCCATAGTCTTTGCATTAATTCTTTTTTTATTGTAAAAGTTAATGTCCATTAGTGAGATCTGTGACCCCTCCACCTATTCTAACTTGGGGCCTGGTTGTAAGTTTGGGGGGGTTGTTTCTTCATTTTTTTTTTATACTAAAGCATTGCTGAAATTTGAGCCTGGTTAATTTGGGTGTTCAACAAGGTGTGTTGTCTCTTGGCTGAGTTTAGCTCAGCAACAGAATCTCTACCACATGAACTTATAGTGTACCTGTAGATTCCCAGAACCTTGCTGAGAAACAGTATTGCTTGAATCCCAAGCCATGGAGCACCTGAAATACAGATTTTCTCCATTCTGCCTTCCTAAATCACAGAATTAGATTTCTTTGTTTTTTCTCAATAGCATATCGATCTCAAAAAATGTGCTCATGTTTACTATTCAGAAACTCTCAGGTGGAAGATAAAATAGGTAAAGTATGGAAGAGGAGAAGAGGTCAACTTCCCATGCCCTCCCAGCACTGGGATGTTCACCCTCTTTAACCTTATCAGGCATTTTATTCATTTCAATTTCTTTGGGTTCTTTTGCAGAGACTTATGTTCTTTTGGAGGAATCATATTGCCTTGGGTTTTAATATTTGTGTGTTTATACAATAAGATTTGCACATCTGGTGGACCAGCTATCTACCACTTTCATGGGTGTTCTCAGTAAGGGACTTTCTCCTGAAGATGTGTCCTTTTGTTATGCAATAGAGTATCGGTTTGTTATGCAATGCTGACTTTGTTTCCAGCTGTGCCTTGTAGTGTGGTCTCCCTATAACTTCTTTGGCTGTGATCAGTGATTTTGCACACTGTGTGTACCACAGTGGAGTCAGAGAGACCCACTGTTTCTGTGGACTGTGCAAGACTATGGGCTCTTCAGCAGTTCAGGCAGGTGTGGTAAAGAAAGCAATGGATGTGAGGTGCTCACTGTGTGACTTCTGCCACAATGGAAGTGGTGGTCTTTATCAGATGATGGGATTTCCTTAGACACTACTGAGTCTAGTTCTGCAACTAAACAGGACCTTGACATTGGTAGCCCCAGCAGTAGTGGGAGCCTGAAGTACTTAATTATTGATTAGTTAGTAGTATTCTACAAGATGCTACGAAGGGAAGAAAGTGGTAGGAACCATATAAACCCTTTTATGGCATTTACACTCAGTCCTGACAGCATTGTTTTGTCAGATAAGTAGTGGGGTGGGGCAGTGGTGGGATCCACATAGATGGAATGATGGCAGGAACCATGGTGTCCCTTTTTACTGGTGGCAGTATACATCCAGAATAGGTCTATGGAAAAAGTTCCTTGTACCCTCTTTGGCTACAGGCACCATGAGATGGGGTGATGGTTAGAGACAGGGCTTATCCCCACTCCTACCTCCACTCCTTTAGCTGTGGCATGTGCCCAGGACAGTGTGACAGATGTAGTCACAGAGTTGCTCAAGGTCCCTGTTTTAGTCAGATTTTCAGTGCTGTAAAATACCTAATAAGAACAAATTAAAAGAGGAAAAGTTTGAGACTCATGGTTTCAAAGATCTCAGCCCCTAGATAAGGGTAGGGCCCACAGGGGAGATACACCCTTACAGGGCATACCTCCAACAGTTCCCCTCCAGTCATGCTCCACCTGTCAGAAATACCAGGCATGAGATAAACACAGAGGTGGGTAAGCAAGGCAGGTTTTATTCCCACGAGAGGATGGGCTTTCAGTGTGGGGGGTGGTTCTGAAGCACACGTACACATACAATGGAAATCTCTGGGTATTTATTCCCAGTCTGATGCAATCCTGCCCTTCACTCTGATTGGAGGAGCTCAGGGGTACAATTTACATGATCGAATAAGACTGGATAGGGAAAAGTACCGGAAGCAGGTAGGGAGGGTATGAAAAGTCAAAGAAAGTAGGCAGGGTACAGGAAGTAGGCAGTGCTTACAGGGGAGTTTTAAACATGGCTCCCTACTAGCTTCATGGTTCTCTGACTTAATGGCTGCCTTTTATGTGCAAACCTTAAGGCTGCGTTCTGAAAATGGACCATCAGACTTCCTATTTCTCACATACCCAGTAGGTCCACTCAAACTGGGATGAACTGATTAGGTTACAGCCCTTGTAATCTAATCATTTTACCTCCAAATGGAGCTTTGGGAGGAATCTTGTATCCAAACCATAACAGCTCCTCAGCATAGCCATGAGGGCAGGGCAGTGGAGTGATTAGTGGTGGTCTGTCTCTGCCAATTGTCAAAACAAGCACTTGAGCATGGCTCAGGGACAAGGGGGAAGGCACTGGAAATCATGTGGGTACCTGCCTTCAATCTTAGCACTGTAGAGTCCATACTTGACTGGACTCATCCTTCTTCTTAGAGAGCAAGAGACCCCAGCTCCTGATTTCCTCTTCATATTGCTACACCTGTCAGCAACAGTGCAGCCATTCAGCTTGGCCTAGTTGTGTTCACAAAGCAGCCACTTGCCACATAGTGTTGTGGAATGTCAGTGGAGTCCCAAAGATGGGAATATGCAAGGCTTTCTGAGCCCTAGAGAAGTCCAAACTGAGACAATAGCACACCACTCAAAATGGCCCCTGGCTACAGCACCCTGTGTGTTCACTGAGAAATGATCTGAGATCCTTTTTCAAAGCAAAGCTACTGTGCAGATATCAGGTTATTTTTCTAAGAGGGCTTCAAGCCCATAAGGATTGTGGAAATTTCCATTACCTAGGATTGTTGGAATCCACATTGATAGTTTGGAGGGACTTTTTCACCCTTACCCTTGCAAAGAGGAGACTCACTCTGCTTGGCTGGCAGAGTTTCTATGTTGTTATCCCAGGTCTCTGGATCCAAAAAGGTTCCAGCCCCTCTCTTGCTGATTTTTGGTGTTCTTCCGTGATTGCTCACCTCAACATGCAGTTTGTACTTGTTACTATGGTTCTTCTTGTGGCGAAGGAGGTAAGGGCTGGGTACCTCTATTCAACCACCTTGGATCTCCCAAAGAGGTGTGTTTACAGTGCTGTATTCCGTTCTTGTACATCTCATCTCCACAAGGTAGTGCAGGTAATATCGACTTACATGTTAACTGTTCTCACTGTTGACTCAAATGTTCATGAACTTCATGTCTTATACATGAGAATTTCTGCCAACATGACTTACCAGAATTAACACACATTTTGGAGTCAGAAGAGGGTCTGTGTGTGAAAAACACAAGAAATTACGACATCCTTATGTCATATGAACATTTTTAGAGGTCTGTGATGTAGTGGTACAAAAGAACTCTGACATATTTAAGGGTTTGGTTTGCTGGATTTGTACTTACTACTCCTTTCAACTAACATTGTGGACTTCAATAGTATAACTTCAAACTAGAGGCTTGAACCTGATAGCCAGATTTAGTTTCAGTTTTAGTTTTGTTTTTGAAGAAAGTTTTATTTTATGACAAAGAATAAAATGTTTTTGATTGTTAGTATTTTAAGGTACAGAGACTAATCTCATGGGTGCACAAAGGAAGAGACCTCTTACTTGATCATGAGGTACTTAGAAGCAGCTAGAAAATACTTATCTAATAAAAGATTAGAATGCAATTTACTATGTGTCTGTGGCCAACGAATTTGGGGTTGCTGACAGAAAGCCTCAAACCTTGTATGAGGACAGCTTGACATGCAAAGTAAAATTGCAGTAACTTCTGAAAGGAGCTAAAAAAACCTTATATGTTACAAAATAAACACTTTTATAAAGTGTTGTTGCACAAACTGTTTCACAGCGTAGAAAAGTCAAAAATTTTCAGAGATAGACAGTGAGAGAAGAGAGGAAAATCAATTTTATTTAGTTATTCATGTGACTAACACTTCGTTTTATACATGGTACTCAGGTTCAAACCTGCGTCCTCGTGTCTACAAGGCAAGTGCTGTAACCACTGAGCCACCACTCCAGCTCGTATAAAAGTCAATTTAAAGCTAAGTATTTTTATTACATGAACTAGTGTCCTAGTATCTCCTGCTTAATGTCAGTAATCTGTAATGAGAAACATTCTGTGTGAAAATGCCAACAATTTGATCCACTTCAACCCAGAGCCCTCAATTTCCTAAAAATACAACTGAAATGCCATCAGACCATCATGTTAGAATGTAGGTGCTCTAGGTGTCTCTTCTTGGGATGGAAACATCAGCTGAGATAGGTAAGGACGTACACTTCCAGGAACTTCCCTACTGTACTGGCTTTGTACTGGTGCAGATTTAGTGACTTCAAACAACACGCATTTATCACAGTTCTACAGGTTAGAAGTTGACACAAGTGTCACTAGACTTAAAGGTTTCGACCAGGCTCATTCCTTTCTGGAGGTTCCAGGGAAAGTCCGTTCTTTTCTTTTTCCAGCTGCCAGTGGCCCACATTCCTTGGCTCCTGCCTGATTCCTCTATTTTTAAGGCTCCCGGTGGTAGGTTGCCTTCCTCATGTTGCATCTGACACCATCCACAGCTTCCTCCAATTCTCCTCTTCTGCCTTCCTCTTCTGTCTTTAAGGTCCTCTTCCTTATGACTTTTGTGAATATATTAGGTTCATCCAGATAATCCACCCATTTGAAGTCCACCTGTTCAGCAGTCACAGTCGTATCTGAAACCTCACTCCTCCTTCACTACAACAGGTTTTCATTGTTAGGACATGGACATACCTGAGGTGCCATTATTCTGCCTACTGTAGACATGAAAATGCAAGACTCTAAGGGAAATGTTAAGTTGGGGGGATTTCCTGCATGGTGTATGCCTGTACATAGTTTTGTTTTTTAAAAACAGACACTTTTAATTAAATAAAAATAGATTCTGAAATTCAGTTTAAGTTAGGGAAAAAGAATCACATTACTGTTGCTGTGTATTAAGCAAGCAAGGAGTAGACCTTTGAAATCTATTGTTCTTGTGATATATGTCTTAGACTGAGTGGTTTAACCAAATTTATTTTCTCACAATTTTGAAAGCTAAAAGTTTAAGATCAAGATTTTTAGAAGAGTTGTGACTGGAGAGGTGGCTCAGTGGTAGAGCACTTGCCTGGCATGAGTGAGGACCTGGGTTCAAACCCCAGCACCACATATACAACTAAGTGTAGGAAAAACAAAAACTAGATGAAAAAAATAAATAAAATTCTCTCTCTCTTTTTAAAAAAATATTTTAGCAGAGCTGATTTCCTTCTTCTTCCTGAGTCCTCCTTCTTCGTTTGCAGGTCATCTTCTCCTGGGTCTTCTTTCCTCTTAACCAGCTCTTCATTAGCATACCAGTCACACTGGACTGTGGCTCACCCCATTCACATCATTTAATTTTAATTTCTTCTTTGTCTCCAGATCTACCCACATTCTGAAGCATGGAGGGTTAGAACGTCAACAAATGAATTTAAAGGCAAAACAGTGCAGCCCATAACAATATCTAACTAACGATCAACTGTGATAAACTTGTAAAAGATTCCACATTAATAGAAGGACATTGGTTTAAAAAAAAGCTGTTCAAATGCACTCATTGACAATCACTCTCAGATTTTTTTCTACAAAAATGGTGATTTATTTTGCTTTAACATACAATGGTAAATATATTGGGGATCATCAAGTTTTGAAAATTTGCTGGACTTACTTTACATATTACAATACTAATGTAAGCTCATAAGTTCTTCCATTTCAATGTAGGAAAGGGATCCAATTGATACCTGCTAGTAGCTTGGCTAAGAATGGACATGAAAATCAGACAATACACTGACAATATAAAGTTTTTTTTTTCTCCAAATGTATATAAAAGTTTTGAAACAAAATCATTGCCTGCTCCACGGGACAGACAATTTTAATTTTAAAAATGCTGCAAACCAGGACTAGCAGAACCCTGCATCACAATATTTATAATACAACTTAATATTTTATCAGAGTTTTGCAGTTGAGACTTAAAAACATCTGAAAAAGAAAAACAGTAGCCAAAGAACTGCACAACCAAAAATGAAAATTATATAAAACATTTCCACCACTATTTAAATGCCAAATGTAAGCAATAGTAAAAACAACAACTAAACAACATAATAATACAAATTTCTGTTTAAAATAACAGCACTGTCCTGCCTCTTTTCCACTGAATTTTACATATGAACAGACTATATATACTGGTTGTTCAGAGAAATGTCCTTTTTGGTCTGTTACACCAGTCAGGCTCATACTAAATCCTCTCATTGTCTTTGGAGGATGCACAACTCCATGCTATTTCTGTATTGCCAACATTCTGGGTTAGGTGCAATGTCTCAAGTATTACACATTTCTCCCTTTTCCTTTACACAGTGCAGAGTATATGGGCTTAGCTTACGTAGATTCTCTTTACTCCAGGTCACTGTCTTTTTCTAAATTCAAGGCAGCATTCAGTGGAGTGCAGTAGTTGGGCTTGTCAGAAGGTATGTAGCCTGGCAGACACAAGCATTTGTAGGAACCTTCCGTGTTAATGCACTTAGCGTTCTTGCAGAGTGACATCCTGTTGTTCAACTCATCACATTCATTCACATCTGTAATAAACCAAACCATATGGGTAAGCGATCTTTTTAAAAATTGCTCCATAAAGAAACACGACCTAGGGGCTGGAGTGGTGGCTCAATGGTTATGGTGCTTGTCTGGCATGTGCGAGGAGGACGCAGGTTCAAACCCCAGCACCATGTCCACAAGGAAGTGTCAGAGAAATGAAAACCACATGAAAAACTAAATAAAATTGATTCTTTCTCTCTCTCTTAAAAAGAAAAAAGAAGCACGACCTACACTCACTGAGGCATCCAGATACCCACCTCCCTGCCACACATATGCTGTAGCCTTTCCCATTATTGCCTGTTTCAATCCCAATCTTAAGGTAGATTATCAGGGAGGTTCCAGAAACACTTTGCCTGGTATTTAATACAACATGAACATTTTGTAGCCAAACCTGAAGAAAGTTGAAGGAATTAAAATACTTCAAAATTCCTTCCCAAATTTTAGGACTGCTAGATTTGGGAAGGGGAACAAAGGGAGCAAGCTGAAAGCCCTCGGGGCAGCCTCTCTGGAGCCTTCTGTTCCAGATACTCTGATTTGATCCCTTTAGGCTCCCAAGTGCCCAAAACACCTGGAAAAACCCAGGCTATACCTATTTTTCAGACCCACCACAAATTAAAAATCACAAAACCAAAGCTGGCAAAGTGTTATAGGAGGGAAAAGAAAAAATAGCAGAAATGTCAAGTTGAAAGTCCTTCAGCAAAGAGGCAAACAGGACCAGGAGGACACCAGAGTCACACAGAAGAGGCTAAATGTATGTTTCCTGTTCACCTCAATGTAAGAGGGAGAGCAAAGATTGTCTTAGGGGGAGTTTTATCCAAAATGATTATGAAAGCTTCATACTTTTGAGATGTCTACTCTCCTTATGTTCACCTCAGGAAGTCAGGACAGTCATTACCTGCTGCGCAGTCGAAAGCTAAATTGAAGAGTCAAAGGGACTGCCCGGGATATTCTCGCCTTTCCTCCATGTTTACTACTCCGTGGATTTTTTTTTCCATGTGTGGAACTGGAGATTGAATTCAGTGCTCATATATACCAGGTGAGAACTCTAAGCTATACCTCTAACCCCATTATATATATTCTTAAATGAGGCAACAACTTTTATTTTTAATTGTACAAAATACAGAGCACAGAAATGACCATTTTAACCATTTTTTTAGAGAGAGGGACAGTGAGAAAGAGAAAGAATCAATTTTAGTTTTTCGTGTGGCTTTCATTGCTTTGACACTTTGTTGTGTACGTGGTGCTGGGGTTCGAACCCACGTTTGTGCATGCTAGACAAGTGCCATAACTGTTGAGCCACCACTCCAGCCCCATTTTAACCATTTTAAGTGTACTGTGTAGTGGCATTAAGTACAACTGTACATCTCCAGATCTTCCCAAACTGAAACTATAAATCTGTCTCAAATATACTCAACTGACCAGGGTCTGGCCACTCATTCTTACCAACACAGGTCATCTTGGCCATGTCCAAGTGGTACCCATCAAAGCAATCACACGTGTAACCTTCCTGGACCCTCACACAGCGGCCGTTTTCACATCCATTGAGGATGCCACATTCCTCAGCCTGTAACTCCTCAAAGCTGTTTAAAAAACCTAGAAAGGAAAAGACGGGAGCCATGCTAGAAATTTTCAGCCCTCTTATACTGTTTAAAACTAAATTATTATTCTATATTATTATTAAGGTTATGGTTCATTGTATACTTAAGATACCGTAAAGCTAGCATTAAAATTGTAAATATAGCAATGCCCAATATTAAGCATATAAATATTTTAAATGTATATGTTGAACAGATTATCCCCACATCTTGAATTTTGATGTTTTATATTAAAATCACATAAAATGAGAAAAACAAGTATGGTTTTTGGATTTGCTCTTAATTATGAACAGTGTTCATTCAAAATTCCATATTGCCTGAGTTGTATGGCAAATGGCAGGAGATTTTTCAGGACAGAAACGATCAGAGTTCAGTAGGCGCTGCTAAGCAGCTCCATGAGAGTCTGAGGGCATACTTTTTCAATTGGGGTTTGCAAGACTATTGAAACGCTAGGCTGCCTTTGCCCTGGGAAGTCTGTTTGCACTGACTTTGGAATGAGCCCTACAGGAGGGATCAAAGGCTAAACGTTGTAAAAAAAAAAAAAAAGGATTTAAAACATCCTGATACATGGGAAAAGTACACCATACTTGTGTTCAGAAAACCAAAAGGCTTTTTAAAAGGAAAGAAACTCTTCTTTGGCTCTTTTTATCCTGTAGAAACTAGCTCTGAATCAGTTTGAAGATATCTAGGGTTGCAGCAATATAAAACAAATAACTAGGCATAGTGAGTGTTTAGCACTCTTCCTAGAAAGGAAAGTTGTAAATATAAATCCATAATGACCCAAGAATACTACTGTGTGTCTTCTCTCCACACCGAAAATTAGCTTCAAAAAGATAAAAATGCAGCCAGAAGGTCTGGCGTTATCTGCCCTTTGAAGTAATTCCCAAGAACTGCAGGGGGCAGCAAAATATTGCTATGGAAGGCCATAAGGTCTAAGTTGGTGCTTTTAAAAACTGAGTAACACCACATGATGGGCCCTTTTCAAAAATTTAAATTGAAAATAAATATTACAGTCTCTCAAGATTATGACATCAGATACCCAAAGCCAGTTTGAGAAATGATGAGTTAAGAAAATAAAGTATTAATCTATGAAAATACTTTGAAATTCCATGTATCACAACAAAATCATTTTTACTTTAAACCTAGTAAAATTATTTTTCTTACAGAAATTAAAATATAAAATTAAAAAATTGAAACTGTCATACATACTAAGGAGATTCCCCAAAATATTTCTTTGGGGCTCTAAAACAGGTAAACAAACTCTAAACCCTGGTCCAAATTGGACCCGGTACCTATTTTTGTAAATAAACACTTCCACTCCCATTTGCTGACATAACTGTCTACAGCTGCTTTTGTGATACTACAGAGAGTTGAGTAGCTACAACAGAGACCCCATGGCTTGTGAATCCTAAAAATGTCACTATCTAGCCCTTTATTTAAAAATATGGTGATCTCTGCTCTAATAAATTCCAATTTAGAAACACTGCTACAATTGCAGGTGACAGAGATGTTGTACCACAAAGGTGGTGGGGAACCTAGGCCTGAAAACCCTTGCTACACTGGTCAGAAAACTGGCTGGCAATGAGGACAGATTTCCTTGCAACTTGTAAGACATTTAAAGGCCATTATGGAGTCAAAGCTGGGGCTACAAGTCAACTTCCTATATCACAAATAGGAACTTGATGTGATGCCCGTATGTTTATTTATTAACATTTATAGTGAATTTTTTTTAAAAAAGAGGTTTAGCTCAATGTCAGCATTAGAAAGAAAATATAAATCAGAACATTTCAACATTAAAATTCCTGGAATCTGATTTCTGATATGAAGGAGGCTACCCACATACAAACCGTTGATTGCGTCAGAGTTGCAAATAGACTTAGCCTTGCATTTCTGGATTTATGAGGTGAACTGGGCTTTCTCTCACCCTGGATATTTCTTTTCTTAAATGTAAATGTTTACTGACCTAGAACACACACAGTGAACTGCATAAACTACAAGTGCACAGCCTTCTAGCTGTGAGTGCCACTTCAAGACATAGTGCAGGGCTGTGTGTTGCTAACCCATGGTGTTAGAAGGCAGGATGGTAGTTACCCTTGGGAAGCAGTGGAAAAGGGTGCCCGGGGTCTTCCCGCTACTGGCGCTGTTCTTGATATGGGTGGGAATTATATAGATGTGTCCTGATTGAGATTGGTGGAATATAGTTTCCGTGTACCTTCTATTGCATTCTCAATCCTGCTGGGTGATCAATACCCAGCATCCTTTGAAGGAGTGGAGGATGTGCCATTTCAAAGTATGCTAAGCAATATGTTGATTATTTCAAGCTGAAATCACTTGAGGAACTGTGATTTCAGAATGGGCTATGGGGCCTGTCTTTGTGGCAGCAAGCCACAAATTGGGGAAGAATGGCCTTTACATACCAATGCTGGAAAATAGCTTGATCACCAGAGATTGGTGACTGGTGCTACAGTGAACCTGGATAAACAAATTCTGAAATAACTTATCTTCTACTAACTTCTACACTCCCTTCTCAGACATTTTATGCTATCATCCCTAGATCTTACTATCCTAGTCCAGATATCTTTTTTTCCTCATCATCCTTTCACAAATTTATTGTTTGTTTTTGTTTTTCTTTTTTTGTCAAAAAAAATAAAAGTCATGTTTTGGTCGAGTCTTCTGACTTCTGTCTTAAGGACCCCCATGTGCATGAGAATGTGCTTCTACTTGTACTAACTGGATTCTTAGCTCCAGTCAAACAGCCCATGTAGGAATGAGGGGGTGAATGAAGACCTCCCTCACCTATGTCTTTATGAGCCAGAGGGCTGTGGAGGAAGAGGAAAAAGTCAAGGAGAAGGGATAAAAGAAAAAGCTCTTTTGACTCGGAGTGGAAAGAGCCTCCAATTGTAAGTACACAGCTCCTGGGACCAGTCTCCACTGATGAACTTTCTGTGCAGGTGACAAGGCCCAGGAGAAGCAAAAGTGTCACTGTGTTTTATAATTCAGCAGCATCCCTGAAGTCCTAACTCCACGTCCACAGGGACTCCCTGTCTGAGAACATGGTAGAGCTATGTGTGGGAGGTGCCCCCCAGCAAGATGAGGACTGGCCCCCGCCTTAGCACTCTCTACCCCCCATTCCTGTTCCAAGTGAGACAACTTTATCATCTGTCAATATTTCCCTGTGAACTTTCCCAGACTCGAAGTCCTTATACTCTGCTTAAAAGCTCTGATGTTCCCCGTGGAAACATCAAGCCAGTGTGTGTGGCTCATCAGCCAGGGCATTGGGGCGACTGCAGGACATTTCCTTCCCAGGGGGGAGCACTGTATGCATATGCATCCTCCCACCTCCCCCAGCAAAGCTCTCATGAATCCAGGAAAAGCTGGCACACATCATTTCTTACTTAATAAATCCTCTCACAAGTGTACTCTCAAAATTCATTTCTGACCATGAAAGCTGTTTTTCGTTTTTTGACCTCCCACTCAAAAACACTTGTAAAGATCAATGTGGTTCAGTTAACATTTGTCATTTCCTTGTACAAAAAAAATAAAAGGCCACAATACAACCAGGCTGTCAAGGAAACCCTGGAACTTTGCCACCACTTACTGTGGAAAGAAATGATTTTGCTGTAACAATTAAAACAGTAAGATCACTTTTGTTACTCTAAGGAAAGTGAACACAATAGGGCCCCTCCAGCAACACTGATCATGAACGCCATGGTTCTCAGCCTTGGGTGTGGGAACCGGTCACTCTGGGAGCCATACAGCCAGCCTCCCAGGCCCAGTAAATCTCCATCCCAAACATACTGTGAGATCCACTGAGTAATCTTTAATCACAATTTAGTTTCAAAGAAGCTGAAGAGTTTTGCTTACGGTCCTGGATGAAGTAGGGATCTGCTTCTGGGGCATACTGCTCACTGAAGTCCACCAAGGCGTCCCGCCCATACGGCCTCCGGCGACCCGACACAGGGATGTTACACAGCTGGGCATAGTCATCTAAGAAGGAAAAGACAGGCAGTAGCATGAGAACCTGTGGGTGCCAGATCACACCTGGACGCACCTCTTGCAGTTCAGAGCAGCTGGCTCTCCAGTGCCTCCACCTCCCACACTCCGCTGCACCTGGAACTCGGTATGTCCACATAAATGAAAGCTGCGCAGCATAACTAACAGTGGCTTAGCAATCGGTGGAACACACCCCAGAACACCAAGGAACTGAAAAACTGAGCCATCAGAGTGCGGTAGGCCTGTTGGAAGAATTGAGTTTATGCAAACCCATCAGATGTTATTATCAAGACAAAAACAAAACATCTTCTAAGCTTAAGGAGTCATTCTTAAGGGTGGTTACTTTTCCCCCCACGAGCACTAAGAAAGATATATCACTCATTTTCACACACCACACAACCCAAGCCAGGATGCTCTAGTTCCTGTTTGAATGGAGAAGCCACAGTTTTAACTCTTACAGCACTGCAGAGCTTATCAATAGCATTTCAGCAACAATCACATTAATGACAATAAGTATAGTTGTGATTACAATAACAAGCTAGCAGTTTGTAGTGCTTGCTGCGTATCAGGTATTATTCTAAGCATAAAATACAAGCCCAATAAAATACCACCCTATGATGAGGGTCTATCCTTCTGCATTTCACCAATGTGGAAATAAGGCACAGAGATTAACTCACAGCTGGTATGTGACAGTGCCAGGTTTGAAGTCAGAAATGAAGCTCCGGAGTGTTCACAGGGAACATTCTACCTCTCCTGCAACTACCTCAGTTCCCCTGGAACTCTCCTTACCTTCTCTGCACCCCAGCTACATTCATCAGCAGCTACCACTTCCTGAGGCCATAGTTCCACCCAAGCTGGGTCAGCCCCATAGCTGTGAGACCTCTAAACTCCCTTTAGTCCTCCTTTCAGGACCCACCTGGTGCGTTGGATCTTGCCTGGAGCTTCTGAGCTTTAAATGCGTATCACGGTCTCAGATTCTTACCTACAGTTCAGAGCAGTTGTTTAGAAAGTCTAAAGAGGACAGCTGCAGAAAGGACACTTTCCTATGTGGAATGTGTATTTTGATGGAAATATACTGTCCAAGTATACATCGAACAGTCGGTGAAAGTTCTGGGCTGCCCAGAGGTTCACAGCTCTGCCAGGGCTGTAAGAGGCAGGCAAGGCAGCGGACCCCAGGATGGACAATCTCAGGGCACACAAGCCTGGAGTTGTCCTCGATTTTTCTTTTGTAACGTTCAAAACTAATGCAACAGTGTGATCTCTGAGAGCCTTCTCCCATCCCTCCGCTTCAACTACCTGGGGAATGAGGGCGGAGTCAAAGGTGTGCGTCTGTGTACCCACAAGTGCACACACCCATTCCGTTCTGAGAATCCCACAAAAGGAGTGTAAGGCCAGAAAAGACCTTGAACTACTGCACAGGGGCTGCCCCACTGCCTAAAGTTTTCCTTATGTAGAAAAATCATGGGAACAATATCCAGACCCCAGACATTGCCAGCACTCTTGCATGAAATCATTCAGTGAGAAATATTAATTTCATTAGAGAAATAGCTGAACCTGTAAAGAGATCTTTGACTCAAAGGAAAAAAAGCAGCAGCGACATCAAACAGAGCACAAACGGCCGTCAGTTCCACTTAAAGCCTGAAATTCTTTTGAGGGCTTTCCCCTCAAATGACTATTTACATTTGTTGTACATCTGAAAGGGAGACTGGTTCAATATATTATACCTAAGCCACAGTATGATCAAGAGGATTCTAAAAATGAATTAATTCATGTATGTAGCTTGTCTAACTAATTCCAGGGATGGCTAAGCATCCTCCTCTTGGACATCTGTTAGTTGTCAGGGAAGCCTGAAGAGTCTTGAAGTCCCTGGGATATTATTTTTTTATTTATTTTTAATTTTATTTTATTTTTTAATTTTTTTTTCAGGGCTGAGGACCGAACTTGGGGCCTTGCGCATGCTAGGCAAGCGCTCTGCCACTGAGCTAAATCCCCAACCCCCCTGGGACATTAAATGACACAGAAAGGGCCTGTCTAGTCCTCAGTCCTGTGCTGTCCCCCTAGATCCTGCCTCCTCCACCAAATAAATGAAACTGCGTCAATGTTTCAAGCTCTCGCCACCTAGCAAAGCCAATGGAAAGGACCCAGCATAAAAGTGAAGAGGAGGCAGAGGTTCCTATTGCTCTGCAATGCCCAGAAACAGCTTCCTGGAAAAGTCACTCCCACAAGAGTTACATAAAAGGAAAAAGATATTTTGGATTAATTTTAAAGAGCTTACCCAAAGGCAATGAGAAAGGAAACCAAGTGGAGGCTGGAGGTGGCAGCAGAGAGAAATAGCAGAGTGGTATCTCTGGGACCCTCTGTATCTTCTTTCTCCTCCCTTTCTCCCCCACCCTGCTTCTTTATTCTTAGAATTCTAGAACTTACTGTCCCTTGCAGCTTCATTTTCTAGAATACACTAACATGCCAAACTTCAAGACAGCTTTGGTCAGTTACCAAACTATCATTTCTGCATAACATAGACTCTCTCTTATATTTGAAGACGGGCTGTGTCCCATCATCATGAGGACATGTATTGAGTTATTCTTCTGGGAGCATGGATGAGTCTGTCCTAATCCATCCATGCTGCCGCTCTTGTTCCGCACATCTGCTCTGATTCTTGGCCAGGGTCAAGGGTGAAGTGAGCGTGGGGTAATGGAAAGAACGTGGGCTTTGGAGGCAGGAGCCAGGCTCAAGTCCGATTACATTGCTCACTTTCCAGCTGAGCAATTCTGGACAAGCCTCAGTTTCCACATCTGTCACAAAGGGATAATAATTCTTACTTGTCTACCTCTGTGTTACTGACATGAAAAACGAGATAATGTTATGGAACTACTCATAAATTTTGAATCACCAAGAAAATGGAGGTTGTGATTTTTTTCTTGAAGGTAAAATCACTAAGTCCCTACTGAACATCTGGAAGCAAATGGAGGTTTTCAGAGACAGTATTAGTACAAGTGACTGATTGAGTTTTAGTAAGTTATCAATGGGCAAAGAGGTATGCAGTAAGTTAAGAGTGAGGTTCACTCCAGAGTCCAGGTGTTTTTTCTTTTGTTTCAAGATTATTTGGAGTTTAAAAACAGGTAAAGGAAAACTCTAGGTCAGTAAATAAAGAAAAGAACGTCCTTGTGAACATCATGTCCAACAACAAGGCACAAAATTGCTGATTGTGTTGGCAAATTGAAGTATGTGGTTGGACTGTGATAAAGCATGAACGACAAAATATTTTAACATCAGAATAACAGAACTCAAATTATCAGGAAAAGATGATGTTCAACCATTCTTGGCATATGCTTGAACAGATTGGAAAGGTCCTGCGTGGAGAACAGGTTCACAGGTGAGAGTCAGTATTACACAGCTTGCAGGGAATATTCTGATGAATCCTGGGTAAGGTGTCTTCTTCAGGATCATGAAATAGGCAACTTTCTAGCATTTGCTGGGGCTCTGTACGCCAAGGACTAGGTAGGACGCCCAGAAAGAGCAGATCCCTGCTCTACAGCTTCCCACAAGAACCGTGAGATCTCTTGGCTGCCACATCCTCCAGTTCAGCGTGTGGACATGCACACATACTTTCTGTCCTTAGAGTCTCTTTCCTTCTCCAAACACCCTTTATTATGCACATCAGCAGTAATTGGGGCAGAGGAGCAGTTTTGCTTAGCAGAGCTTGTCCAGGGACAAGGCAATGCTATTTCTGAGAGCCCATACACTGTGTCCATCTGGGACCTCGCCAAACACAAATGAGAAATAAACAGGAAAGGGAAATATTCATACCTCACAGTCCTACCCCACCATAGCATTCCCCACCTCCACAAGCACAAATGCTTAGCTCTGCATCAAAGCTATGAAAGGGATGCAGGGAGGTACAGGACACCATCCCTAAGTGCACTGAACAAGATCCAGGCCACTGATCACACTAATTTGCCTGGCATGGCAGATTCATATGACAGATGGTGCTGCTTTGATTTTTACTTCAAATTGAAAAAAAATTTTTTTAAATTACCCCCTGGAGCCAGTGGGTCTAGGGCCCCTGCTGTCAGCAGCAATGGGAAGCACATTACTATATCCTGACAGGAAATCTCCATTCTTGGTGACAGACACATCTGCACGGATGGTCTGGACAGTCACATGTCACAGTGCCACTCTGGCATGTGAGGAAACTGGGAGGTGAAGTTTTAGTTCCATCTGAAGCAGATTAAATTCAGCTGCTCTCAGAAATGAAGCAGAGGTTGTATCTCAGCCTCCACACACCAGGACTAAAAATTCAATGCTTGAAAGTTTGAACTGCGTACATAAGAGAAACAAGGACCAGTTCTTAAGCATTAATAAAAATAGGTCAGACTTCACTCAAATTTCTACACCAAGCATCTTTCCCACGGGTTTAAGGGAAAGCTAGCTAACATGCACTGGTAAGCCAGGCAGTATGCACTTTTGAATTGCAGCTTCATTTAGATCTCAGGACAACCCAAGAAATAACTGATTAGCCGAGTGCAGTGGTGCAGGCCTGTAATCCCAGTGACTTGGGAGGCTGAGACACAGGGATTGCAAATTCAAAGCCAGCCTTGGCAACTTAGCAAGGCCCAAAGCAACTTGGCAAGACCCTGTCTCAAATTAAAAGATTAAAAGAGCTGGGAATGTGGCTCAGTGGTTAAGCACCACTGGATTCAATCTCTAGTACAAAAAAAAAAAAAAAAAAGAAAGAAAGAGAAAGACAGAACAAACTGGAATTAGCTCCTTTTGTTTCCCATAAGACAACCAAGGTTTATAGCATAACTTACCCAAGGTCAGGTGAGGAATTTGAACCTCAAGTGGTCTCTCTGCCAAACCATGTTCTTCCTATTCCACAGCTGCCCTTCTGACACCCTACTAAAATTATTAAATGTGCTCCCCAGACCCTAAGCATCAGGTAAGTACTTCATTCAGCAATAGCATCTGTGCCTAAAATTCCAGGGAGAGTCATAACCACGAATGCTGATGAGCTCAGCTCCGCCAGGGTCAGCTCTATCATTAGTAGGATTTATGCTTATTGAATTTGCTCGATTTATTAGGTGAAAGAGATCACATTGCTTAATGTTCAATTAAATTGTACTTGTCGAGGACAGGGAAGTAATGAAGTCTAAAGTTTTGGCAAGGTTTCTATTCTTTGGGACTCCTGAAACACTAATACTCTAAGGAAACTCACGGCCACGCCCCAATCAAGTTCTGCCCACCCCCAGCCTCCACCTAATGTTACCCTCTGAGTTCAGGCACTCCCAGCGTTGTCCAAAAGATGGCTAGTTGGCCATGACAAAGAGATTTGCTGGGTACAAATCCCGAAAACTGCAGGCTCCTTTTGCATTCTGATACCTGGATTCAAAAATTTATATTCTTGTGATAGTGCTAAACTATGCGACAGGAAAACCTTAAACTAATGATTGTTAACATCCTTAGTAAGGACTGCATGAAAGGTTCTCTCCATTTCTAAGTATCAAGCACCTGGAATATGTCATTAAGTCTTACATTCAGGCAATCTTCAAGGAAATTAGGAATGTGGCAACCTCTAATGTTTGATAGAAGATGAGACTGAACAAACGGAAGTGAACGGGAGGAAAGCTTAGCGTGGCAATTTTCTCGACCAACCTAATTCCTCTTTGATCAACTGTCAGGACAGGTAAACCATTTTTGCCCCTTTCCTGCTCCTTGATAATCATGTTGAAGTGACAATCTAAGAAGTCAACAATTAGGAATAAATATTACCTCTAAGAAGTATATTTCACTATTTTTTCTTTATTACCTAAGGATTACTTAGTAACAGGAGCTGAACGTGTGTTTAAGAATAAAAGGGATGTTGAATCACGCTGAGTGTCCTAGAATCATTCACTTTAGGATACTTTAAGTCATGTGAGTTTTCGTCCTTTAAAAAAATGTCTAGGGGCTGGATCGGTGGCTCAGCAGTTTCGGTGCTTGCCTTGCAAGCATGAGGACCTGGGTTCAAACCCCAGCACCACGTACACAACTAAGTGTTGGAGCAACTAAAGCCATGTGAAAAACTAAATAAAGTTGTTTAAAAAAAAAAATGTCTAGAGAAGGCTGGGGCGGTGGCTCGGCAGGTACAGTGCTTGCCTGGCATGCGCAAGTACACATGTTCAAACTGCAGCACCACGTACACAACTAAGTGTCAGAGCAACGAAAGCCATGTGAAGAACTCAAAAAAAAAAATGGATTCTGTCTCGCTGTCTGTCTCTCTCTCTGCCCCTCTTTAAAAAAAAAAGTCTAGAGAAACAAAAAAAAAATACAGGGGGAAATGTGTTTTCTATATATGAAGCCTGAAATTCATCTAACTTATTTTTAAATAGTAAGGCAAGGAAACAAGACCGGAAGATCCCCAATGTCTTCTCTAAGCTTGCATTTCCTATGATTCTAAGCAGAAAATACTCTTACTACTAGGCTGGGAAAAAACCCTTGAAACTGTGGCTGCAATACAAGAAAATCACCAGTAGGTGACACTGTTACCTCCAAGTGCTGCCCATCTGGAAGTTTTCAGAGTAATTGAAGAACAGAGAATTGAATAACCGGTTGGAAGCAGGTTCAGGCTAACCTTCTGCAAGGTTCCTTCTCCCTTCCAAGGAAACTGAGGTTTACATAAACTTAATGATATTCCAAAGGTCAAGTCAGATTAAATTCCCAGTTTTCTTTAACTAAAAAATTAAAACCCAACGATAAATAAAATTATATTTTAAAATATATTTTAGCATTGTTTATTTTTCAAAGTTTTACAGAAGAGAAAACTATTCTAGTATTTGTTCAAAAATCTCCCTAGTAATATTACATATAGTTCTCAAACTTTGGAAAAATAAAGATATCTCTATATCCATTACCATTATTGGAAGAGCAAGTTTTAGGTAATTAGTATAATATTAAAATAATCCATGAACATATATTTTATTCAATTATGGGAAATAAGACATTACTGTCAAGCAGAAAACTAAAACTATTTTAAGGTCTCTGATTTTCTTTTATGATTTCTTCATATGTTGCTATTTACCTTAATTTAAGATGACTCCCCTCTTCTCTGGATCTGTTCACAATCAGATACAGCCCTAGTCTTACTTCTGGAAGTGATTTCTTTGGCTATCCTTGGTAGGGGCTCAGAAGTTACCATGAATGGCATCCGCTAAGGTTGGGCAATGGGCAACCAACACAACTGTGCACAACGCAACACAACAACAGCACTGCCTAGACTGAGACGTGAAGCTCAGAAGGAAGCACAAAAGAAGGCTTCAATGTGTCAGGAATACTCCCAATGAGCTCATCTTTTTGTAATTTACTTTTTTCTTAAGAAATTGGCTACTGATGCTAAGCAAGACTATTACCATCCTAGCCTCTGCTGCCTGCAGCTTTGTGCAAATCCGAGGACCCGGTTGCTTTCCTAAGCACTTTGTAGATGCTTTTCTGCCAATCATCAGGGACACAATCTCTGCTGCACGAGGGAGAGTACATAAACTTTCCCTCAGCCCTAATTTGCCAGGCTTGCCTGCTCGGGCCCTGAGGTCAGCATTTAAAAGCCAGTAGTCAACAGCTTTGTTCTAGCCATAGTTGCCTTATAAAAGGTTAAAAAGAGGTCAAAATCAACACACAGTATTTGATTTCAAAACCTCAAATAGAGAACAGGGTTTTAAACAAGCATGTGCGCCTCACTAGCCCCAGTATCAGAGAAAAGAAACCAACAATCTGCATTTAAAATAAGTGAAAATAAAATTCACTAAACAACAAATCATTTAGCACAAGATGATACTGAAAGGGCATTTCTAAAAAACCAAATACCTATTCAGAATCCCTGATTTCAAAGGAGAAGGTTGAAACTACTGTTACTTTGGGGACAAATCAGATTGCTTCTTAATTAAAAGTGGCTTTTGTAATCACATTATTTTACAAGCATGCCTTAATTTCTCTCCTTGGGCTCAAAATTAGATTCTAATATGACATCAGTGAGACTGTAATCATACTGAAATTTATTTTCTAATCAGAATATTTTATAGAACAGTGCGGCCAAATATTTTCCTAGCACTTCCATGCAGTATGGCTCTTAGGAAAACAAATATGAATCAAATGGGACACTCCCAAGTTCAAGCTGTACAAATATTAAAATTTCAGAAGTGCTGTTGTCACCTAGTGTAATTTGTTCATCAAACTCCCCGCACATTGGACAGCTCTGAGATTGCTGTTGGGGACCCAGGGACAATGACTTCAACCACTTTTCAACACTGAGTTGTGGCTGTGGTCTGCTGTCCAGCAATACCCACTGGACATCCCTCCCTGTTGTTCCAAATGCTCCCCGACTCGCCTGTATTCCAGGGAACTGGGGTTTGGGAAACGCAACTTGCTCCGTGACACCCGTCCAGCAGTTTAGCAAGCAACGCAGGAGGAGGTTTGCACTTTACCAGGGTTTGTTTTTCTAGACTCTCCTTACTCTGAGGCAAATTGTGTTTATTTTTCTCCTAATATGCCTTTAATCAATGACTACAATATGATCACAACCAGAATGTGACTTCCTGTGCATTGCTTTCTTTTCCTCTAATGCTCCTGCCAAAACACAGGTTAAAAAAAATCCATATTTTAGCTTCATCTCGTATTTTTCAACTTCTGTACTGTCCTACCTTTTGCACCTGGCATCTCTGCCATTTGTTCCTGTTTACCTAGGCCCTTTCACAAGTCCAGTATTCTTTTCCCAGTTTAGAAATGTGGGCCATGATGGGTCACAAAATGCTTGTCCGGCCATCAGCATGGTAGGGAGGCCCAATGGGATAAATACCTCCTCGTAGGAAAGTAGATTTGATTATTTTTCTTTCTTTTTTTTTTTTTAAGGAAGAGGGAAAGTAAGAGAGGGAGAGAGAGAGAGAGAGAGAATCAACTTTATTTTTAAAATTTTTTCATCTGGATTTTGTTTTTCTGACACTTAGTTGGATACGTGGTGCTGGGATTTGAACCCGGGTCCTCACACATGCCAGGCAAGCACTGTAATCACCAAGCAACTGCTCCAGCCCTAGACCTGATTCTTCATGGAGGGCATGTACAGTTGGATAAAGGGTTTTATTTGGGTCTGGAGCAGTTGCTCAGTGGTTACGGCGCTTGCCTGGCATGCATGAGTACACGAATTCAAATCCCAGCACCTCGTACACAATGAAGTGTCAGAGCAACGAAAGCCATGTGAAAAACTTAATGAATTTGATTCTCCCCCCACTCTTTAAAAAAAAAAAAAAGGTTTTATTTATTTTTTTCTGGCCTATTATTACCTTGAGAATTGTGCTAGTCAGCTTTTCATTGATTTGACCAAAATATCTGACATGAACAACTTAAAGGAGGTGAGATTTATCTTGGCTCACAGTTAAAGAGGTTTCAGTCCATGGTTGGCACTGCTTTGGGCCTGAGGTGAGGCAGAACATCATGGCAGAAGGGCATGGCAGAGGAAAGTCACTCAGCTCAGAGCACCAGGAAGCAGAGAGTGAAGAAGGTGCTAAGGTGGGGGGCGATAAACCATCCCAGGGTACACTCCGGTGAGGTGACCTACTTCCTGCCCCTGGGCCCCACTGCCTGCAATTTCCATCACCTCTCAATACTGCCATCAAATATGAATTCTTCAATGAGTTAATCCCCTGATGAGGTCAGAGTCCTCTGGATCCAATTACTTCCCCAAAACCCCACCTCTGAGCATTACTGCAGTGTGGACCAAGCCTTCAACACAGGAGCCTTTGGGAGATGTTCCAGATCCAAACCATAACAAGAATTACGGCAGGGGAAGATACTGATTATAAAAAATAGCTCATGTGAGAGCAACTTGGGGTCCCCTGTAACCATGGGAATAATAAGAACACATTCTGCATCTCATGTGTGGCTGGGTAGACTCAGGCTGTGAGCACGGAGGTCCCATATCCTGGTTTTAATTCTCTATTAACTAATACAGTCAGTTTGAATTTCTCCACCCAGTAACCTCAGCTGGCCCAACATGGAAATTCTGCTACAGAAACAATGGAGTAAATTAAGCTGAGAATGTTGACACTTTTCTGTTACATGTTTAGCAGTGAGATTTTCCCCTTGTTATTACAGATATCTATTGTGTTTAGGAAAAATCACATAAAAGAATTTGACAGGCTTTGTAACTTCAGTTTAAAATATAATTGATTTTAGAATTAGGATCTGAGTTTAATAAGATTTAAGGGAATTGGATCAGATTGGTTAGCAGTACTTAAATTTATTAGGTAATTCAATTTGTTGTATATAAGTTTGATTTACTAGATTTATAAGAGCTGCTTAAATATTTAAGAGGAAAATGCTTACTAAGATTGTAGGTGGCTCTCTCAGCTACATAAAGTGCTTGAGAAAAGATCAAATGCATAAAATTTACAAATGAAGACCAGAGTCTTTATGAAATTATTAGAAGTTATGTACAAAGGAACAAGCTTAGGGACTAGAGCAGTGGCTCGGTGACTACAGCACACTTGCCTGGCTTGTGTGAGTACGTGGGTTCAAACCCCAGCACCATATACACAACAAAGTGTGGGCACAACAAAAGTCACATGAAAAACTAAAATAAAAATTGCTTCTCTCTCACTGTCCCTTTCTAAAAAAAAAAAAAAAAAAGAACAAGCTTAATCTCTTCCCTGAGACATAAATAAGCAAAACATAAAAATCTCTTTTATAGAAAGTTAGTGGGATGACAAAAATGCATCTTGAATTTTAGGTTTTAACATTTATAAACTGAGTATGTCAAATGTTTTTTCAAAACCCAACAGTCCTTTCCACGCGTAAAGCCTGCATCAGACATCACAAGTCCCACTGGTAACTCAGGAGCCTGGGGGACAGAGATGGGGTTTTCCTCCAAGTCCACAATGTTATTCCAGTCTATCTACCTGAGCACCCTAGCATCCTGCATCGATTTTGATTCTTGTCTTCTTTCAAAAAGACTTCTGCTGCATGACTAGGTAGGACTATGGAAGAAGCATCTGTGTAACTTACTTCCTGGAACAGGATTTGATCATAATCACTAACACCTATGGGATAGCTAAATGCAGCATCTCACATGCATTATCACAATCAACCTTCAAGAGCTCCCCGGCGGCAGGTGTTGATGCTGCCGTTTTACAGAGGAGAAACTAATAATCACCACAAGACAGCAAAGAGTTGTATGTGCATAAGTCACTACTGAATTTTATTTTATAACAACCCACTAATAGAAGGAAAAGTATTTTCATTTTTTCTTTCAGAGGGGCAAGAGAAAGCTTTCTAAATAAGTAATCTTTTTTAAATGAGGGAGAATATGAATTGCTTCCTGGCCATCCCATATGGCATCCAAGAGCGGGGCCACTTGCCTGTTGAGAATATACCCAGTGTGCACACAGACATGGTAGCTGCTCCATTCAGGAGGAACTTTATCTTTCTAGTTTAATTTTCCATTAATTGATTCACAACTACTCTTGCTTGAATTATAATGCATCAGGACCTATGATCAAAAGAATAAATGCTTTCATGCTATTCAGTATTAATGATCATAACCTCATAAAGAAGTCTTGGTTTTGGATAAAGGAGACTGAAGTAACTTGTCCGGTGCAATAGGAAGAGCGGGTACCAAAAGCACAACAAAATCCCTGGACTGCCTGACCCAGAGACAGGAAATTTATTTCTTGGAAAAGCCTTAAAACTGTGACTGCTGGGAGGTCTTTTGCAACTATTGCCCAGTTACAAAACTTCTTCAAGTTCATACTGAGTCAAATCCCTGTCTTCCTTCATACCTCTAAGGAAGGGTATTATGAATCATCTTACATTTAGGTCTTTGGGAACATGTATGAGCCATGCATGGATATGAAGGAAATCAGTAATCCAATCATTTTAATGCAAATTCCAAATTCTTTAGGTTTTGCAAAATTATATGGACAAATTGGGCTAGATTAGCTATTAGGATGTATTCAAAAATTTTATAGCAAATAGTGAATTTATTAAGTAAGGTATCATCTGTACATTTAAGAGATATAATAATGAGAAATAAAATATCCTAATTCTGAATTTCATTTTACATTCCACTAAAATGCATGTATTCCAAGCTTTTTTGCCTAGTATATAGGAGGTGTTCAGTAAATAATGAGATGAAGGATTATCAAAATAATTTAAAATGGAAAATAGGTAAATTATAAATAATTGAGAGTTCAATTCCATTAATTTATCTCTTCTTGTAAATTACAAGATGTACATAACTTATGTGAAGTAATCTCATTCTTCTTAGAAAAAAAGGAGTAGGAATAATTCTTACAAATACGTTTCATTCCCCTGTAGAAAGCATAGCACACCTAACAGAAGTAATATTGACATTACTTTCTTCAAAGAGCCCCACTAAGTGTACACTCATAGTGGGCCTTTGTGCTTTTATTTAATAGACACTAAACAAAATCCATTTTTAATTATTCATTCATCATTTACATGGGGATACAGCTATGAACAAACTACACATAATCTCTACCCTCATTGTTTAAACCCTAGTTAGACCTTGTTCTAAATTTACATGAGGAAAATACGGTGCAGGGAGCCCTTTACTCCACGTAGCACAATAGTGGCAACCAAATTGGGAGTGAAAGCCATGTCCTTCAACATCTTACCCACAGCTCATGACCTTTTCCTATAACATTCTAGCACTCTCTTCCACACTGCACTCAAAAAACTATTTTTTAAATTTTATTGAGGAGTTGTGTTCTTGTACAGTCATAAATGTGTATGTAGTAACAATATGCTATGCCCCTGATACTAATCCAGAATCACCTCCACATCACCCACACCCCAGTCTTTTGACTCTTCTATATTCCCCCATAACAGATATAAATGTCTTTATGTGTGTGTATGTATATATATATATATACACACACATGCAATCATATATACATATGATTGTGAATTTTCCAGAATTAAATGACTGCATAGATCTTATTTGGCTTCTTGGGGAAATAAAGAGTAAGCTACATTGTTGACTCCCCCCCCCCAGATCCCTACCTATTTGAATAGCATAAATATGCACATTGTAAAAAAGAACTCAAACAGTAAACAAGGATTGCTATTTAAAAACAACATAGCTAAATATATTCTTCCTTTCCTTTTTAAAGATTTTTATTTCCATGAGATACCTTCTTGTAATTCACAGGTATGTTTTCCAGAAATTCTAAATTTATATTTTTAAAAGTAGCAATAAAACATTAAAATACACTTAATAGTGATTAGCATCACCATTATCTTGCTTACTAGTATACTAGCATTTATTTATGCCATTTAAAAATATATATTGAATATCACTCTACACTAGGATCTATAGATATGCCTCATTTTAAAAATGATTGTGTAGTTTTCCCACTGCACAGATGCACCATAACTTAACCAATCCCAACTGGAAGAACTGATTCCAATTTTTCCTTATTAAACCTTTAGTGTATTTTTCTTCCTGGCGTTTAATTCATCCTGCAGGATGAATTCCCAGAACTAGAAATTTTAAATTAGAAGTACCTGTATATATCTGTGGCCTGCTCTCCTGGCAACACAACATATTTTGATGAGCATTAGTGTTTCTTTAAAATGTGTAAGTTTCCTATTTCCTTTGTGCCATTTCTGTTTCCTTTGGGACTTTTTAAAAAACAACTCTCATCTTCCTATACCTAAACTCTTTCACCAAGAGTGCTTCAGAGGGCGAGGGCTGTAGCTCAGTGGTAGCATGCTTGCTTGGCATGTGCAGGGACCTGAGTTCAGTCCCCAGGAATGAAGAACGAACACACACACACACACACACACACACACACACACACACACACACACAGAGCTTCAGAGGTGGACATCTGTACTGCAGTACAACATACTACCAACAGGTGGCACTCTCCCAACATAGGAGCTGTCCTATCAAGAAAGCTCATTTTCTTTCATTTATTAATCAAAAGATTTTTATTCCCATGAGATACCTTATGTATCTTGTATGTTTTCCAGAAACTCTAAGTGTATATTTTTAAGAGAGCAGTAAAACATTAAAATGCATTTAAAAGTGATTAACACCACCATTATCTTGCTTTATCAAGAATTACTGACTTGCTTTACTTCACTAGTTGATTAAAATATTTGTTATCTATTACGCCCACCAACATGTCTGGGGATACAGTTTTGATGACAACTGGACTCTAGTTCTGCTATGCACATTGTTAGATCTAAAATGGTGGATTTTCTCTTCTTTTATCACATGGCATGAGAAGAATACAAAATCTCAGCATTATTTCTTTACTTTGTTAGTTTTATATTCTAAAGATGCTGTTTATTTAAGATGTATCTTGAGACCTTGGAGAACAAGGCCTTGGATAACAATGAAGTGGTAAGAACACAGATTCTAGAGCTGGGATGCCTGTATTTGACTCTATCACTTAATAGTATTTGACGGTGGTAACCTAATCTTTCTGTGCCTGAGATCCTCTTCTGGAAAAAGGAGGTAACTGTATATTTAAGATGGCTTGGAGAATTAAATAATAAGTGGAAAGCATTTTTAAACAGACTGGCACAGTAACACACACACACATACATATTAGCTAAGACCCAGAAAACCCAAGCTACAGGAAATTCATATCCCAAGAAACTCCATATTCACCAAAGATCTCAAAGTTCTGATAACTATGATTTCCTTCTAGCATGACACTAAAAATTCCCAGAAGATCAAACAGTTACCAACCTCTCTCACTATGGTATGAACAAATGGCTTGTTTTTCTTGAGTTCATTTTCCTAACAGCTGTACCTTTTAGAGACTCACCTGACCTTATGATAAAGAGATCAAATTGAGGATCCTCCCAATGCAGTTCAGTTACCAAAATAATTTCAAGAGTGGGAGAAGAGGAAGTGGAGGCAGGACTGTGACTAGGACAACTAGGACAAGGGAAATTTCCAGAATTCTAGAATGGGAAGGAAGGCTACCAGTTCATGACCACTATGCAAAACTGTCTCCCACCACAAACAACCTGGAACTTTCTCCAATTATAGCCTGCTGTTTGACCTTTGTGACTCTAGCTAAGGACTGAAATGAGATCCTAAGCAACCCCAGAAGGGGACTGAATTATACAATCATGAAGTTCCTCCTTGTGAAAAGTTACCCCAACACAACCCATCACCATCCACTCATTTCCCCTGCATGTGGTACCAACCCACAAGATGCCATCTAACTTCAGGGAACGCCACCGAGGGACCTGCTCCTACCTCCTCCACCTACCGGTATTCTCGGATATGGTTACTGCTTTAGCAAGAATTAATGCCTGTGACCTATTGGACCCGAAGTGTGAAAGCCTGCTCCAGAGCCAAAGCTTTACTTTACACCGCACTTTAATGCTCAAAGCTGATGACAAGTGGTACGATTTATTCTGCACATTCCTCCAGCACTATTTCCATCAGTAATAATTGTTCCCCAAAGCAGGGCTGCACTCCTAGGAAACTGGAAGGTTCAGTGTCTGGGAGGGTGGGATTAGTCCAGTGTTAAGATTAACAAACAGATAATGTGGTCCTTCACAACTTTCAAGATATCCAGAAAGAAATTTAGAGCCAACGAATTTTAAAATTCACACATTCTTTGCTTCCTCTCAAAAATCAATAACTACCAGCACTAAAGTAGGTTTTAACAAAAAGTCAGATGCTGTTTGATGTCTCTAGAGCCTTGCTAGTGTAGTCTAAGGACCAGCAGCAGCTTGATCCTTGGAACGTGTTAGGAATGCAGAATCCTGCACCCTTGGCCCCCACAATCTAAGAACTGGGATGTGATTTTTTTATGTGCTCCTTAAATAGCTGACAAATCAGAGACACCTAGCAGTAGTAATAGTAGCTGTTAATATTTTCTGAAGGCTTATCATGTATTGAGCACTATTTCACGTTTCTTTTACAACTTTACTATTATAGTGTTTAATTGATAAAACAACCCTGTGAGGAAGATAATGTGATTTTCACAGGAGGAGATTGAGGCATAGACAGACAAGATAGCAAGGTCATGCAGATAACAGTTTGGAAGCCAGAATTCAGGGCCAGGCAACCTTGTTCCAGAGCCCATGTCCTGGTTCCTCAAAGCTATTATACTGCAGAGAAATGTGCCCAACAGGTGGGTGTTTAGTGTAGTTGTAACTAGAAGATCAGGTGTTAATCAAGGAAATTAGTAACCAGAACTCCAGAAAAACTGTTCCACTTGGCTTGGACTTCTCTTGGATAGATCCACTTCTAAACTTAGTTCTGGCACCATAATTTTGGTGTTACAAAAGAAATGCTCTGCTAGGTGTGGTGGCACACCCCTATAATCCCGGAGGCTGAGACAGGAGGATCACAAGTTCAAAGCCAGCCTTGGCAACTTAGCAAAGCCCTAAGCAACTTAGCAAGAACATGTCTCAAAACAAAAAATTAAAAAGGGCTGGGGATATGGCTCAGTGGTTAAGTCCCCCTGGGTTCAATCTCCGATACAAATAAGATAAAAAAGAAATGTTCCTTCTGGGTTGCCTAATAAATTTCTATACTCCAAATGACACGGGTAGTACAGTGGTTTCCAGCATGTGTTGCCTGGAACCCTGTGGTCTTTCACAGATACATCAAGAGACTAAGCATTTGTTCTCCCAACCAGTTCCCAACCAAATCTTTGATGATTTTACACACACACACACACACACACACACATAGTATATATGTATGTTATATATAAAATGTTTTATATTTATATTTAAAATATATTTTATATTTTTTAGAGGTTAAAATAATTCAGTTGACAAAAGCTACCATTACTGAAAATATAAGATTTTAAATAACTGATTCTGATGATTTGGCTGACTGTGTATGATTCTTTTTGGAGAATTTATCGTATTACTGTGCATATATAAACTAGAGATAGTACAACAATGAATCTAATCTTTTTAGAAAATTTAGCATGTGGAACCATTTTCCCTGATACCCTGTACTCTCCTAAAAATATTATTCAATACACATTTCTTCACACTTATTCAAATTTGCAATTAAAAATGTTTCTTAAACCCTCCATTGAAAATAATTGAGGCAACATTCTAAAAACCATCTTAGATTTCATATTTAAAATATAGTTCATATTTAGAATACTGATATTATTCTGAAATTCACTTCTTGATTCTCTAGTTATCTTCTGATGCTATTAGGAAACTATATTTTGCAATATCCTTAGATTTTAGTTGCATTTAAAAAAAGCATTTGATCAGAGACATCTAGTTGAATATTTTTAAAAAATCTAGTCAATTAAATTTGATTATCAAAAATTAGAGAATATTTATTATCATAGGATGAGGTTAGATAGAATAAAATGCAAATATATGCAAACTCTTTCATAAACGAGTTTACATAACCAAAAGTACCCTGTCACCCAAATGTCAGAGCTGTAAAGATTATGTACAAAATACCTACAAATAAAAATTTAAAAGATACAAAATTCAGCAAACAAAAATAAATGATAAATATGATAAATAAGTCACTGAGAAACACAAATCAACTATAAACATAGAAAAAGACAAATTTCCTAGAAACAAGGGGAATGCTATAAGTAACACTTAACACCATCTGACAGAAATATTTTTAAAAGGCCGGGGTTATAGCTCAGTGATAGAGTTTGTGCTTAGCACACATGTCCTGAGTTCCATCCCTAGCAGGAACAACAAAAATTTAAAGACTGAGAATATATAGTGATAAGGGAGGAGACATTTTTTGATACTGCCAAGGTAATTGTGAATTTTTACAATATTTTTGGAAAATATTTACTTCTCGGCCCAGCATCTTGAGTTGTATGAGTTTTCTTACTGAGGTACTCCTGCAGGTGGACGTGTGGAGGGACACGGTAGCTTTGTTTATAACAGCAAATCAGGATGAGGTGGGGAAGGATTGGGGAGGAACAACCCAAATGTCTAGCATAAGATGTGGCTAAGTAAACGACAGTGCAGCCACTGAGGTTACCAGCTTTCATCCATTCGAACACACCCTAGACTGAAACGCACCTCCAGATCTCACCTGTGAACATGTAACAGCTTGGCCTGTGACCATTTTTAGATGCCGTCATTTATCAGATGACCCCAATTTCAGCGATGGTGAAGTGCAAAACAAAAAACAAAGTGTACCTTTGATTGGTATTACTGATTTCAGTTTTAAATGTTCTGTGAAATATATATATATACATGAAATGTTCTGTGAAATATATATACATGAATACATACACACACACACAGCACAATGACTACTATAAATACACACTAATAATGTACAGGAAAACCTAAGACGATAAAAACCGACTGTCAAGAGTGAGCACAGCATCTTTAAGGGAGAGTGTTCAATTGTGAAGGAGTAGGCGGAAGGGAACATAACATCTTTGATTATTCATTCTTTTTAAAAACTTTTTTTTCATTGTTTTGTTTGTTTGCCTTGCTTTTTATTTTTCCTCCACTTAGTTGTATATGTGATGCTGAAGATCAAACCCTGGTCCTTGCTCATGGCAGGCAAGTGCTCTACTGCTGAGCCACCTCTCCAGACCCTGATTATTCATTCTTTAGAAGAAGCATATGCTATTTTTTAAATACAAAACATTGCATAGATAAAGAAAAGTTGAGGTGTTGGAGCACTGTGAGAAAACAATTCAAAACTCATGCTCTCATTGCCTTACTCATTTCACTTTCCTCTCCCATAGCATCAAGATAACAGAACTAGCAATCACACCCTGCTCTGCCCACGTCCTCCCAGCCAGGGAGAGGTAGAGGGTCCTGCTTTGCAAATGCGTTCCGAAGGGTGAGGCTATTTTCCCCAGCACACCCAGCAGCTGTGGCAGATTCCGGAGTCAGCCCATCTGGCCCCAGAACCAATAGCTGGCTGCCATCTATTGCTTTATGTATTTACTTTTTATCCTCTGCTATTCATTTTCTTTCTGTGGCATTTCAAATTTTCTTTTTCAGGCTACATTACTTTTAAGTTATTTCTAAGCCAGAAAGTTAATTAATAAATAGTGTGAAAGAAAAATTCTAATTGAATTAACTGGAAGTTAATGTATTTCCTCTCTTCAAGAAATCCTCCCCCTTTTAACTATTCAGAGAATATATTCATTACAACACCCTTTGTTTTACACCCACACACTGTTTTTCCAGCTTTAACAGGTCAATTTTACAAAATGATATACCAAACATGTTCAAGTGCCTTTTATGAACACGAGAAGTAGCTATGGTGGTAAAAAGAGAAATGAACCATTGGTGGACAACCCCGTAGACACCGCACACCCCGCCAGGAAGCCTGGAGTCAGCACCTCTAGGGGCCCTGCAATGCTCAGGAGGTGGGATAAAGCTGGAGCCGCAGCCTGGCTCAGTGTTTCCATTTCACTGAAGATTTAGTGGCAGATCTAAAACTTGAAAGGGGATTTGTTCAGATATTTTTTCACTCACTTTCTACTTTCCTTTTTTTTCCAATTCCTTTCTTATATGAGTTACATATCCTTTATCCAAAATGCGTGAGATTGAAAGTGTTTCAGATTTTGGAGTTTTTCAGATTGGGGGATATTAGCATAGACTTCATTCGTTGAGGAGCCCTAACTCCAAAATCAGAAATGGTCCAAACTCTGAACTTTTTGGAGCCTTTCGAATTTTTGATTTTCAGGTTAGGTATCTCTCAATAGAGGCTGATGTAAAATCTTGGACTTTGACCTATAATGATTTGCTCCAGTATCTAATATATTTTTCTCTATGCAGAAACTGTTAAGAATGAGGACTATAGAAAAAATATGAAGTACCAGGAAATATAAAGTCTACAGACATGTCACCAATGGCTAAGCTACGTTTCTTCATTCTTTTAGGAAATGGAATGATGCTTTCAAAAATTAATGACAGTGTCTGGCATGGAGGTACCCAGGAGCCATACAGTTATATAATCCTGACATCCCCCGCACTGCACACACTCACACTTTGATGGAACAAGATACAAGGAATGAAGACAGAAGAAAAGTGTCAGGCTTCGGAGGAGGTGAGAAGAACTTGCCCACAGGCTTCCCGCAGAAGAAAGCAGATCCGGGCTCACCTGAATCCTTCATGGGGCAGAGAGCACACTGCATGCCCCAGGCCTCTCCATACAGACAGCAGCACTCCGTGTACGTGGTCTGCTTGCCCACAAGAGGACGGCTACACACATACTCATCGCTCAGATGTTCCCAGCACAGATCTTGGTAGACATCAGTTTCTTCTATTTGTTCTAAAAGGGAAGAGATGGTTTCATGACAATTGCACTGCTATTCCATCCCTACTTCTAAGAGCAACTTCCAAATAAAAGTCTGAATCTAGCCTGGTCTTTCCACGATTAAACCTCTGTCGTCTCCAATTGAGTATCATTCCTTCAGCTGAAATTCAACCTGCCCGTTGTGTTCCAACTAAATACTTCTCTCTGTAGCTTGCATCCTCATACCAACTGCCACTATCTTGCCTGTCCTTGAAAGACTTCCTCCAATCTTAACTTTTTCTCCTCTGTTGGATACTACCATTTCTTTCTAAATAACATTTCTATTGGCTTCATGCATTCTTACTCATTTCATCTGCCAGTTAGTTCTTAGTTCTTCTTAGTTCTAACCTTTCTACCTTTCAATTGACTTTACCCAAAGAAATCTCCTGAAAATGGTGATTGACTGATTAATTAACTCTGCCTATCATCAATGGCACGTCACCTCATCAGAGATGAACAGAGATTCCCATCAATGGATTACAGGACTCTGCCACTTTGTTGAACTCTGGCTCTGCCCAGCCTCCTCTGTCCAGCACTCTAGTTAAGTATGTAAGCCTTCCCTGAACTTAGACCTTCCTCAACTGCCTCTACAGGTCAAGTGTGACAAACCCTCAGGCTTGGAATAGCTCTGCCCTCTGCTCTGTGCCACTCCTTATCTTGATGATGCCCACTCAGTATGTTCAAGATATTAAATTTCCTACATATCAATCCTATGCATCTTATTATTTAAAAAAACTCAAGAAATTAATTTTTCTACTTTTCAGTAGTTCACACTCTAGTCAAAAGGTAAAAATTTTGGTATTTATCTGGACGTAGATTTGCATCTCAAATCCAAACATACCGTTTGATTCAGTTGGTCGTATACATCTTTTTTCTGAAGCATCCAGGACCATTGGATGGGTACAGAAGCAGTTATAAGAGCCTTCTGTGTTAACACACTGACCATCAATACAGCTGTTGGGATCTTGACATTCATCCATATCTTAAGAGAAAAAAAATTATTAAAGAAAATCAGCAATCAGTTGTACCTCATACACTTACCTAAGTTAACACATTGCTAAATTTAGTCCAGATTTCCGGGGCTGCCACACTGTAATTAACTACACATCCTCATCCAAAGAGAATAGCTCTGATCCTAAAAACATTAAATTGCGCTGACTGCAAAAACACTGCCATCACCGCTGATATTAAATATGGAAAGAAAACATCTACGAACAGGATATGCTTCAAAATTTAAGATAAAATGCCTTTTTATGATATGTTTAAAATTATTTCCTTTTCTAGCTTTTCTGCCTAGCGTATATGGTTTTCTGCTTAAGTATTAAAGTCTGCTAAAGTATTAAAGCATTTTAAAGTGACTTTCACTTGAATGGTATGAGTGAGGAAACAGGAGGCTCTACACAGCCCAAGAGAACTCTAGTTATACCAGTGACCTGAATTATAATTCCATATTGAATAATAACTCTTTGAAATTCATTTGAATAATATGATGGGAGGATTTTTTTTCCTTCAGCCTTGCTCAAGAAAGAGATCCATAAAACATTTGCTTCTACACATGATTTAGATTCAAAGAAATTGTTTTTACTACATAGCATTTCTTATTTTTTCCATCTGTATGTTTTCATAGCACACCATACGATACCCTCTTAAAGCTTACCAAAGCACTGCAATTTGACAGGATCATAGTATGTGCCTTGCTTACAGTAGCATTCATAACCAGGCTGAGTGTTCAAACAGAAACCATTCTTGCAGATCTCTTGTCCAAAAAGCAGGCATTCGTCAGCATCTGTGGGGGGAAAATTGAGAAATACCGAAGAGGAGATAGTTTTGATCTTCCCGTAAGAAGCGGCAGCTAATATTGGGCTTCAAGTTAGAGATTATGTCATTTACATTCCAAAGACTCTGACATACCCACAATATACAGATTCTTAAAATTAGGCCTACTTGACAGATCTAGAAATGTAAGCAGATGTGGTTTGTCTGTGGAGCACTGAACCAAACATTATCAGGGAAGGTATATTTGTAATACGACTTCTGAGACGCTACCTTACATTTGGTGAAATAGTCCATGGATTCCAGAGTGGTACAACAATATTTTATAAAGAATATACCTTTGAAGAAATGTGCCCCTCTGCAAATGTGTATTCTGGCCCATTCGCTAGCTGAAATGCACAAAGCTGCCAACAAGAGTTTGATGGAACCTGATCAAAGTCTTTCATGGTCATAAAGATAAGCTAACAAAAGCACAAGTTGCTAAGGGGGTTGGCAGACCCATTCCCCCCACAGAAGTAAATTTTCTTGGCCATCAGTTTATGCAGCAATAAACAGGAAATAATGGTATGCTGCCCTGATAAAATGGAAAGTATTAAAGGAGATAATCCACAAACCAGACTCAGTATACACTCTGGCACAGGCAGATACTCAAAAGCTATCTATTGCTTTTATTAACATCAGTTCTAGCATTTCCGAGCTGATATCATCTAGACCTCATTTCAAAGATTGGAAACTCCCAAAGATGACTTTCTCAAATTTACACAGATGGAAAATGGCAGAGCCAAGCACAGCGCTTATGGCTCACTAGATCTGAATCCAATCTTCTCCCCACCATGTACTTCCCTGGTAAGGAAGGGTTACGAGGAACTTATTTTTATATAAAAGACAGGATGATTTTATGGTAAAATTAGGATTCTGTTCCATAACATGAAGTGAAATTTAACTACATTCCTGTAAAAATATAGTATGTGATAATTGTGAAGTTGAAAACCATTCAATATGTATTACAAACCAAGTCTTGTTATTCAATTGGACTAAATCATAGATGTATTTTAAAAACACAAATGGAATTTATTGAATTATTCCATATTATTGAAACACTACTGTCCCAAAAATGGATGGGCAACAAAAAATATTATAGTATCTTTTCCAGTCACTTAGTTTTCAATAGTAAACTATAATGGGAAAAAATCACTTTGTGTATAAAAGGTCATAATATCTCTATTAAGAAAATGTTAAAAATGATTAATGAGAAAATATTAGTACATTTAAATATTCACCAAAATTAAGAGGTTTCACATTTATTTTAGAGTTATAGGACAGCAGCATTAAATATATAAAACATCTACCTTTTTGTTTTTGATTTTTGAAGTACTGAGGATTGAACCCAGGGCCTTCCCAGTGCTAGGCAGGCACTCTACTACTGAACTACACCCTGGTCCTAAAACCTCTACTTTTCTTCTTTTCCATTCCTCATTATGAATCTGTGGCTGTTAGTAAAAGGTCCTGGAAATAATAGGATAAGTTCTAAAAAGGCAAGAAGCTTGGCTTTGTTATGACCGTAAAAACAAACAAGACAATGGTCCAACTTCCATGGTCGTAATGTACGTGACTTCCAATATAACCCTCAGATAACACATTGAGTATAGAATTTTGTGAGCATTTTACACATATTATCCAGTTAATCCACCTTTGAAACATCATTCCTACCTCTGAGATGCACACATGGCAACTCAGAAGGTTAAGTGACCTCCAAGGTCACATAGTCATAAGTGTTCTAACTCCCAAGCCACAGAGACCTTTCTCCAGTGGTAAAACTAAGGGCTTTGTAATCAGTTTCCATGGCCCCAAAGAACCCTAATTCTGTGTAACCCAACACATGTTTCTAACTAGAACGTCTGACATGTGTTACAAATTCGCTGCCTCTTGATTCTGACCTTTGTAGTTGTCACCACCAATGTCATAAGAGGATTCTCCAGCGGGGACAAAACCTTTCCCTCTAGGACACATTTCCGTGAATTCAGCTGATTTAAAGAGAGACAAAACCAAAAAGCAAATAAGTTGAAAAAGAAAAACAAAAAATTAACATTTTCCCTGAATATATGTTTTAAAATCAATTTTGCTTTCCCAGATTTAGTACCGTAAAGCAATTCAGGCAAACAGATTCAGCAAATCACCTAAAGTTTTGGATTAGGTACAAATGAATCTAATGACTTCATAAATTTACTTGCATTTTTTAAACCTCCCACTTCACCCATGTTTTATTTACCCATGTTTAACTGGATAGTATGACTATTATTTTTGTACTACTGTGGTATCTAGTATTTAAAGGATCAGTAAAAACCCATAAAGCAATAATTTCAGCTTACATATGCATTCCCCACTTAAGGATAATGCTGTGTCATTACTAGCAAAAGACACTGATCTTAATTTGAAAATGGAACAAAACTGAATTATCTTTTTGCCAAAGCATTCTATAGCACCTGAGTGTAATAGCACACTTTGTGAGACAGAAGTTTAAGAACTCATATTGAAGGGGATAAGGGTGATGGCTCCAGCTCTGAGTGACAGCCACCATAAGGTAGCCTTACTTCAAGTCTACCACAGGAGTGAACAGCATCATTCTAGGGCCTCAAGGTAAGAAGCAAAAGGAGGTCCTTCTCAGGTCCACTGACACCACATGATCAAACACAAGTGTGAATGTCACACTGGGCTGCTTCTTACCAGTCCCCAGGACCGGGCAGGGGAAGATCTCACAGTTGTCTCCCCAGCCAGCCCCTGATGTGCAGCAGCATTCTTGCTTGGTGACGTTGGGGGCCAGCACGTTATCACAAAGACTGGCGTCGTTGAGGTTATAGTAGCATTCTTTCTTTTCTTCTCTAGGCTGGTCTACATCTAAATCTAAATAGAGTAGAGAATGTAAGAGGACTATTTCAGGATACCTCATATCATCTTAGAACACAGCAGAGCAGAAACCACCATTGGAGAGTGACAGGCTGTGTCCATGGCATTTCCTTAACTACATTCCACTCTGGGCACCAGGTTCTTTCATGTAATTCTGGAAACTGTACAATCATAGATACATGTATATATACATACACACACACACACACATACATATACACATTTATATCTGTTATGGGGGGAATAGAGAATAGTCAATAGACTGGGTTGTGGGTGAAGTAGGGGTGATTCTTAATTACAATCAGAGGCATATCATATTGTTATTGCATATGCATTTATGATTGTACAATACAACTCCTCAATAAAATAAAAAGAAATTTAAAAAAAAAAGATAAAAATGCACTTGAATCCCAAATTTTGGTGGATTTCTAACATACCCCAAGAGTGTAAATCTGTCAAAACCATTTCCTTTGACGTTAACCAATTACTTTATTCTTGTAAATTTGGCTGTGAGTACAGTTTCCATCTCTGCTTTCTTGCCAAACACAGGGCCATTCTTTATGGAGCTATAACACCTACCTAAACCAATGAAAATGTTCCCCAACACTTGACCAGAGATCTGGAGCCACACATAATATTGAAGCCTTCAGAGGTTATATGAATCAACCATGCCCCAATCTTCTCTGAGCAGTATATAGCAGAAGAAGTAGGAAAATACTGCAGTAACCTGGAGCCTATAAAATAATCTTTCATCACTGAAAACCTAGCCACTTAAATTTCTGCAAATATATGACTTTGAATGAAATAATGAGTGCCAACTAAGCCCTGGCATCAAATTCCAAGTCTGGGTTCTAGTCCCAGCTCACGGGCATGTCCTAGAGGAAAATGCAGTCTAACAGACTTGGCTTCTCTGTGACAAAACACAGTGTACAAGAGAAAATCAATGATGAGAACAAAACCTGCTCACTTTCAGATAATATTAATGACTGAATTCTATCAGACTGGACATCTTGAACAAGTCTTTGATCCATATTTTGTGACTGGACTTGAAAGTAGTCTAATCCCTTTTCTACCAAATGCCATGGAGTCCAAATGACTGCCTTTGATCCAATTAGAATTTATTACTTGTTTTCATTTTATGCTGCATCAAATAAAAATCCTACTACTGTCATTGCCATTACTCAGATTAATTCTAAAGAGATGTTTTCATTAGAATTCTATTGTTTCCAGAATCTTAAACCCAAAGAAACTGCAGGACAAAGGGAAAACAGTGAGGATGAGGATAAGACCTGCACCAACCCCTACATATCCTTTTGAAGCTGGTAGATCATCACATTAGGAAAAAAATTAATGAACTGTTTTACAATAGTTTCCTATATATTTATTTTGGCAGGACCAAGTTGACTGTGGAGGTGTAATTAATATATTAAATAGTAAAAGCATTTTAAGAATAAAAGTTCTTAAAATTCAACCAGAGGGCTGGGATGTAACTTGGTAGTAGAGTGCTTGCTAGCCTACACGAGGCCATGGACTCAAGCCCAGAGTTGAGAGAGAGAGAAAAGAAAATCAATCAGAAAAACTACTGCCCTTTCTGACCTCTCTTAAAACAATTGCCCTCTTTGTAGCATTAAAAAAAGCAAAAAACAATTATAATACACTAATACTTTTTTAAAAAATCAAAGCAATAAACAAACTTCTGAAGTACAAACTCTCAGAACAGAGTACTAATGAAAATATCAAAGATCTTTCACAACTTTACTCTTGCCCACTCTCTGATTATCCTTTGATAGTAATACTAAAAGTCCAAGCCAAAATCTATTTGATGACGAACTCAAACCCAGAAGAAATATATAGGAAAAAACTTGAAATGCTGATTTCCATGTAGTAGCTTTCTTTTCATTTATTTATTTTTTTAAAGAAAGAGGAAGAGACAGAGAGGGAGAGAGAAAGAGGGAGAAAACCAACTTAATTTAGTTTTTCATGTGGCTTTCTTTGCTCTGACACTTCGCTGTGTACGTGGTGATGGGGTTTGAACCTGTGTACTTGCACATGCCAGGCAAGTGCCGTAACTGCTAAGCCACTGCTCCAGCCCCACACACAGTAGCTTTCAATCATTCCCTGGTGCGTAAAATTAGATAAAATCCACCACCTCTCCAGTCGTGTAGATGTGGAATTATTTGGGAAAACTAAGGGTGTATGTTTTTAATTATTAATCACTCACAGAAAATCCTATAGAAACTATTGCAAACTTTTGCTCAATATTGTAAATAAATTGCTGGTCTATTACTACTAACAAATCTCTTCAAATATTTTATTTTGCTGGCCTAAAAATTTAGCTAGCTATTAATGAATATGTTCAGAAATATAAATCAACAAAGCAAAACAGAATTTTACAAATCAGATTTAGCTTACAGTTTGTGCTAAAAGTAGGATCAATCATTTTTTCCTTGTGTACAAGTAGTTCTATTCCTGGCATTTATTATAAGATGTAATACTATGTAGTAGAATCTTAATGAAGACTGCTATGTTTATAGGTAATCAAAAACCATAGACATCTACCCAAAGTCATGCATGTCAAAATGATAGACACTTACATACACATGTATTTCATATAAAATTACTACAATGCTTCACTCATAAAAACTAAGAAACAAAATTATCCTTTTTTTTCGTCTACCTTTTCTTTGGAAGGAAACTCAGATTATTTCATAAAGGAGATAATCAATAATATAAGCGTATTATTCAGGTTTTACATTCGTTTTTACAGGTTTTACTCTTATTTTCTTTCCCAACTATTTGAAAGTTCAATGTTTACACAGCTGAAATGGAGGGTTAGGCAGGCCCTCATTCGTGTTTGGAAAGAGATACAAATTCTTTTTTAAAAACTGGTCCACAAAGGTCATTTCAGGAAAAACTACAATTTCCCTATCTTTCTAATCTTTCAATAATTAACTTCCTTGAGCAATTTTCCATTGGGGTAAAATTCTGATTTTTAAATATATATAATACAATTTTTTGAAGAGTTTCTATGCATTTAAGTCATTGCTTCTGGGATGAGGGTTTTCTATCGGATATGGAAAGTGCAAAGCGCGAAAAAATGAATTTCTTCTTAAAGATTTCATAAATAAGATTAGCCATACCACATATCTCAAGCCACAGACTTCTAAGAAATACATCATTTCTCTTCCAATATTTTCAGATTTTATTTTTCCATGTGCATTAAAAGGCTGGCTAAACATCTGCATATAAGCATCCATTTGTGCATCTTAATCCCAGGGCTAAGGCTGGTGAAAACAAGAGAGTGAGTTTTGGGATATTTTATATATGGTTCTTCTTCATCATAGCAACTTGTTTGTTTTTGGTGCTAGGGACTGAACTCCAAGCCCGCTGCATGCGAGCTGAAGGCTCTACCACTGGGTAGCCCCATGTGGCTCTTTCCTGAAGGAAATTTTACCAAGGCCTTTTCATATGAAACAAAGAGTAACTATGCCAGCTTGATAGATCATAGAACCAACCCAGATGCCCCTCACTTGATGAGTGGATACAAAAGCTTTGGTTCATATATACTATGGAATACTACTCGGCCATCAGAGAGGACGATATTATAGCTTTCGAAATCAAATGGATGGAGATGGACAGAATTATGCTTAGTGAAGTCTCCCAAGCTCAGAGACTTAAGGGCCGAATGGTTTCTCTCATCTGTTGA